>VWYH01000783.1:511493-612345 GCA_013399365.1 Pampusana beccarii | reverse complement strand
TTATGTCCAATCCAGTTGTAAAGATGCAACACCAGCTTTAGAACAGATTAACTTTTATAACAGTGAGGTGAAGAAGCAATTCAAGAGATTTTTGCTGGAGAAGACAAGTAGTATTACATGTTCTCTTTTGGTCCTTGGTCGTGAAATAGGTTTTTTGTGTGTTTGTGGGTTTTTTGGTTGGTCTTTTTTTGTTGGTTGGTTTGTTTGGTTTGTTTGTTTGTGTTGTTTGGGTTTTTTTTTAAACCATGGAAACATTTGTTCTTGATAAATGAAGTGATGCTGCTTAAAGGTAAAATAAAAATGTTCTAAGTAGGGAAGACAAATTGAGCATAGAGTGCATGCAAAATATGCAGTGATCAGAGTTCTTTATTACTCTGGGAACTAAAGAAAATTGAGGTATTTTTGTATCTGGCTTAAGAAAAAAAAAAAAGAAGAAGAAAAAAGCTTTGACGTCTGTGGAAAAACACAGCCAAAAGAACCATTTCTTCTTGTCTTGAGACTTTTAAATCTTCAAACAGTTTGGCTTGAAAAAGTTTCCCCCCCCGTGACAAGCAGGCAGACAAGAACCGGAGCCGCAGCTGTGTTGACCTAATAAAAACTGAAGTGCAGCTCCATTTACAGTACACTGAGAACTGCTGAGAAATTAATGCAAAGATTGCACAGGGCATTGCTGAAGACACGGAAGCGGCACTCCTGGGAGCAGCAATCAGCGGCTCGGCGTTAACCTCCCTGCAGAAGAAGTGAATATTCTGTGTTTGAAGCTGCTGCTGTTGGTCGTGGTGCTTCGGTGTGAAAGCTGAGAGAGGCAGAGAAGGAAATGATGGCAGGTTTGGGATCACTGTCCTCCCTCTGCCAGTGCCATGGGATGAAGTGCAGAATCTGAAGGAAAAAGGAAGTAAAACCCCAAACCTGCAGTGGGGAAGATGTGGAGGATCCTGGGGTCTCTCTGTGGCCCTTGCCCAGAGGGATGGGTGGTGGGATGCAGGGATGCTCCCATCCTGTGCTAGCTCTAGAATGACATCCATGAAGTCAAAACCCAAGTTTTTCCAACTATTGCAATGAGCGCTGTGCCAGTCTTGGTACAATTGAACTTCTGCGTGCTGGTACAATTAAATATCTGCAGTAGTTGAAGCAAATAGGAAATTAAGCCAGCCAGCTCACATTTCAAACTTGAATAAATCCTCTGTGCTTTATAGACAATAATTCAGCTAGGCATGTTTTGAAATGAAAATGTGATATAAATTTGAGATAATGGGACAAGCTAGATGTTTCAGAATACCTACAACAGCTTTCTCAAATTTGGCATTGGTATCTTGACAAACAAGTATTTGGGAGCTACTGTTTATAAATAACCAGGATCTGAAAAAATGTGCCTAAATGGGTTGGCATCTTCAGAAAAAAACCCAAACATTTATATTTATGTAATCACTCTCAGACATGAACTCAATATACACTTTAGTTCTCTCTCTATCTCTTATACTCATCCATCAGAAGTAAACAGCCTCCCCACCCACCTCTGTCTGCTCTGAAATGTAAAAGACTCATTTGTGCACCATAGAAGTGTATTTATTTGTGCTTCCTTGACAATTTTGCAAACAGTTTGTGTTCCCTGGGTTGCTCCCCAGGGAGCTGGAGCATGATTAAAAGCTGAGTTTAGCTGGTGGGAAGAGCGAGGCAGAGGCAGGTGAAGCATCCTGCGGGGTGCTGCATTGGAGGTCTCCAGCAGAACCGGGAATAAAATGTAGTTGTCTACACTCGGGAATCTCTGTGGCATTTGAAACATCAGTGCACACATGGGAGCATTACGGACTAATGTGACTGACAGTTAAAATAGTCTGCTGATTTGCAGGCAAGCATTCAAGTAACGTGTCACTCTGAAATGGGACAAATTTAAAAGGTTTTCTATTGTATTCCCTTATTTCCTCCCCCGCCCTCCCCAAGGGTTCGAAACTCAGTCTTCTATTTCCAATTTACTCCCTCAAACTTTTATTGAAAGCAGCGTAGATTTTTATTATGAATGAACAGTTCTGGGGATTGAGAACAGCCTTTGAAATGTTTCCTTCTGTATTAATTTAATGGACAATATTTCTGACTACGCTTCCTGAAAAAGGACATTGCGTGTTTGATTAACTTTTATGAGGGAATCGCGAAATACCTTTTGTGATATATTGCTTCCAAATAAAAGCAAATCAGGGTGAACTGGACTGAGTGGGATAAATTCTTGGCTCTGCTTGAAATGTGTTGGAAAAAAAAGTAAATTTGGGGTGAATGAAGGATCTTCCATATGAATGCCAGTCCTCGGCCCATTTGCTGTAGAGAAGATGAGAGCAGTTTCTAGTTTAAGGTCTTTTTGTTTCTAACCGCAGAGGTTTTGGGATTGCTGAAGTACCCATCAGACTATCCAGAGCAGGATCTATGGGCTGGTTAAACGGGCTTTTCATTCTGTTTGCTGGCTGAGCGTTGAAGAAGCCATCGTAGAGTGAGTAGCTGGCCCATTAATTCATCACATCTTTACTGGAGTGTGAACCTCGAGTTTTTAGAGACATGTTAATGTTAACGATCTGCCATTTTTCATTATGATAAATGAAAACCCTCTGCATGTAGAGCTTGTCTGAAGAGTGAGTCTCTGAAGGAAAGCATCACTTCAGGTTTTCACATTTATTCTCCCTCACTGATTCTCAGACAAAATCTATTGAATTAGAGTAAAAAAAAAAAAAAAAAGACTTCTCATTTTAACTGTGAGCTTCACCTGGATCTAGGAATCAATCCCAGACTTCTGGCATTATGGGTTAATGATGATGATAAGGACTGTGGCAGAAGCGTTGGTAATTCTGATAATGAAGTTAAAAAGAAAGGAGGGCAGCTTGTTCTTTTTCAGCCTGTCTGGCTCTGCAGAGCAGACAGCCGGCAGAACTCATTTGCTATTTTCTATAAATAAAGCAATTATTGCAGGAGTAGTGTGATAACTTGTAGTGAATAAGAGATTCAGGTGTATTTATATTTATATATATATATGATCTTTCTGTTCATAAATTGTCTGCAGTTTGTATTTTCCTTTTCTCAGTAGACACCCACTGCCCTATGCTGGGGCAAAGAGTCTGGGTATGTCCATAGTTCCTGCCTGTGAGCACCCATAGTTCTAGCACTTGGTACCTAGTCATAAGAGACTGTGACTTATTACATTGATATGACCTTTGCACGAGGTTTTTGGATGGAAAAATATTCTTGTCCACCTAGCTCAGATGTCCTTTTTTGTGAGTATGTGCATTACAATATGATATAAAATGAAGCTGATCCAGAAAAGCAGAGGAGTGTGTGCCTGAGCTGATGCTGGTAGTCATACTATTGATTTGTCTTGGAGCTGAAATGAATTACTTTGTTGAGCAAAGGTCTGTGAGAATGTTTTATACTACTGTTTGCAGTTGCAGGGGATGTTGTCACATTGTACAGAAGATAGAGGTGTGGGTATAGGACAGGTTGGAATCCAGTCAATGCTGTTTAATGTACAGGTTAACACTGTACAGTTGTTTTTCAACATCTTGCTACTCTTTTGAAGCATTGACTTGTCCCCACTGATCAAAGGGAAGAAACATGTATGACTGTGGAGAATAATGGGCTGGGAGTCAGGAGACCAGAGTTCTTTTCATACTTGCATTCTCCTTCTCTTTCTCTTTCCTGAAAACAGAACTCAGGTTTCTCTGTGAACCATCAAGCCACCTACTGATGAAAAGTAATTTTCAAGGGCTCACAGGTTAAAACTGATAGAAAAAATAGGCAGAATTTACAGTTTGAGACAAATACTATGTGTGTCCTTAAGATAAACATGAATGGAAATACGAAAATGATTGTATGACCTTTCTTCTCTGCCACTGAAATATGTTTTGTTTCCTTCACTGGAAGAGCAATTCACTGTCAATATGAAGTCTGTGATTGTAGTCCCATGGTATACATCTATTTTCAGTATAGCAGTGTCTCATTTTTAATTTAGTTGTGGGAAATTTTTAATAGGACTGAAGTTTTAATGACTGCTTCTTTAAAAAAAAAATAATCAAAAATTAGATTAAAACATCATGTTTATTCTTCCATTCTATTTTTCCAATATCTCCTTATGTTTTTCTGATGTAGTCATATACATAGGTGATGAAAGTGAAAGTCTGTCTTCCCTTCCAGAATGTATATTCCTTTTCAGTTGTCTAGATAGCTGAAAGAAATGGCTAAATCTGTCTTTTAACTGTTTTATGTATTGACTAAACAGAAAGACTTTAGAATAACAGTAGTTCTGAAAAACACATAAGACAATTTTGCCCTTGATCAGAAAAATTCTGCAGTGTTTTGACATTCCCTATATCCCAAGCTTATCCTAGAATAAAAGACAACATCAGTTGTATAGCTACACTGGAATGATCCCGTGGCTGACAAAAGTATAAATCAGTACTTAAAAGGGCCTATAAAAAAGATGGAGACGGACTTTTTAGCAGGGTATGTTGTGATAGGACAAGGGTTGATGGTTTTAAACTAAAAGAGGAGATATTTGGGCTGGACACGAGGAAGAAATTTTTTATACTGAGGGTGGTGAAACACTGGTCCATGTTGCCCAGAGAGGTGGTGGATGCCCCATCCGTGGAGCCATCCGAGGCCAGGCTGGACGGGGCTCTGAGCAACCTGAGCTGGTGAAGATGTCCCTGCTCATGGCAGGGGGGGCACTGGGGGAGCTTTGAAGGTCCCTTCCAACGCAAACTATTGTATAGTTATAAGGTTGCATTTCAGGTGCCCAGTCCTGTCATGAGCCCGGCTCATGAAGAACAACGTCTCTTAGCACACAGTCATAGACCCGACTGGTGAAAGCGAATGACGTGATCCCACCAGGAAATAGGATGCATAGGAAAAGATATCCATACAAGGTTACTGCTGTAGAGTGTGCCTTTTATACAACAGAAAAAAATACTGGCAATGCTGGTCTGAAACAAAACGTGATGTTTCTGCTTGATTCAAGAAATGGAACACAAGTATCAATGTCTTCTACCACTTGAAATGCAAGATAAACCCTTTTTAAAAGCAAAAGTTTCTGAAGTTGGTGTTTCTGATAAAATATTTACAATTGCACATAAAAAAAACCAAAACACACACACAAAAAACCCAAACCAAACAACCAAAAAAATCACCACGCCTAACCGAACAAAAACCAACCCAACCCAGTGAGAATTTACCACAGCAGGGAAGCTTTGATTTACGTGTTTTCTCTTTTTTAAAAATGTGTTTTAATAATTGTGCAGGGTAAGGCTGTATTAGTGTTCTTAATACCATAAAAAAAAAAAGGTAATGTTAACATGCAGGAGAAGCTTCATTTACTGATATTCTCGAGACCACAAAGGACCAATCTGACAGCTTTATTTGCTCTAAGTAAAATTAAGGAGTAGATAAATTCTTAAAAATAGTAAATGAAACCATTTGCTTATTTTAATTAGATAGTTAAAGATGTGTAAAATCTTCTCTGAGGAGGCCTGCATCTACTTAACTTCAGAGAATCCTCCTTAAGTAAAATGAGTCCTTAATCAGCAATGCAAGGAGCCTAAATTAATCATCAGGCAAATACTTTAGGCTTTAAATCCCTACTTGAAGATGCTTTGATCCACAATAAATATTTAAATAAATGTCGACATAGACACTCGTCCACTCCTGAGAAAAAAAATTAAGTAGCTCAATAAATAACAGGAAAGCTGAAATACAGTGTGGTTTTCTGTACAAAAATATCTTTTGTAGATGTTTCATTTAAGGAAAAAAAAGTCAAGATGAAGTCTAGAAATGGGAAAAGCATAAAAGCACGATGCACCCCTCATGATATACCTCTTTTCTCCTTCAGATCATCTCTAAATACCTCCAAAACAGAATTTAACTTACTGACAGGATTCTGTAAAATAACTTGAGAATTTTCATCAAATACTTTTCTATAATGTATAAAAAGGGAGTTTATTGTATTTACCATGCTGCTGTGTGCATTCATTTCATTGCTTTCGCTAAGTCAAAATAATAATCCCTGTGCCAAATATTCTATTAATTCAGGGTATGTTCCATCCGCTACATTTACAGAGGTGGTCCCTGAAACAATTAAAAACTCCTATATAATACATTAACCACAATTAAAGAAATACGTTTGCACTGTGCACAGAGCTTCCGATGGCCCTAATGCTGCCTCCTTGCCACATCCTAATATTTTCTTGCTTAAATTGTCAGATGGCAGCGAGCGGCCTCAGAGCACTTTGGTTTCTTCTATTTCAGACAACAAAAGCAATGAAATGGGGAATTGACCTTTGCGGTGCAGAAGACGTTGTGGAATGGGGTTGATGCCGATAGCCTCCTCTGATCTGGCCAAGCAGATTTATCTACGCATCTCACATTTCCAAGTTATTTATAAAGGTCTAACTTGCTGCCATAGATTGTATGTGATTCCTACCACATCTCACGCTTTCCTGGCGGGTCCAGGCTTCCTATGTTTTGTGTCCAAACAATTATTTTCAGAGCGAAGGAGTTGCTATTACAGAAGCTGTTACAGCAGCCCACGCTGTATCTCACTTGGAAGAGGCATCTGGGTCACCCAGCTCTTTATTTTGTTGTTCAAGATGACGAAATATAAAAAGGTTGAAGAGATCTCTCTGGCTGAGCTGAAGTACAGCAGCTAATGGAAATACACAGCTTAGGAAATGGTGATGTATCTCAGCAGAGGGCTCTTGTTATCCTTGTACAAACACTTCTTAGAGAAGATGCAACGTGACTTTGCTGTGAGGAGCAGACAAGACAGGATTCAAGCAGTGGAGGAAGTCAGCTTAGCTTGTATAGGAAACTCCGAGTGAGTTTAGACCAGAAATGATGCTGTCCTGCTTGGCACCCTTGACAGTTAATACCCTATTTATTCAAGTGACAAAATCTGGATTAAGTTTCTCAGTTCTGGGTAGCATGTGTTCAAATTTTTACTGTCGTGACTAACTAAAGCAATGTAAGCTGCTTTTTTCTTCATGCTGCCAACTCTGGAATTCTGCTTTTAAAATTTGACCTTTGCGTGTTTTTTTTTCAAAATTGTAGTAACAGGTGGTGGTGGGGGGTGGAAATCTCTACAAGGCAAAACTGCTTTTTAAAATTATAGGAATTAAAAATGTACTAATTAGTATAGGAGAAATGAGGGATAAAGAGGATTGAGCCTAAATGTGCAGCATAGAACTAGGCACGCTTCTTCTCTGTAACCTTCCAAAAGCAGAGAAATAAAGTTGAAGTACACGACAGGCAGCACTTCTAGACTGCTGTGAATTAGATGGAAAACAAAAGAGAAGAGGTGATGCAGGGAGGGAAGACAAATAAAACAAAGTCAGCTCAAGTCAAAACCTTGTCGAGGGATCAGGCACTGAAAATCCCATCCCCAGTGGTGAGGAAACGTGCTGTGGATAAAGCAGTGGCAGACAGATCGGGTGATTATGCGGTTGGTCTTTTACCAGTGAAAGATGTTGGAAGAGCGAGCAGAACTTAAACCTGCTTTGATTGGTAATAATCCTGTCTCAGTGCCTGGTGATGCATTTTAGAGGAAGAAAAAAATTATACCATGCACTGAAAAATGTTAAAAGATGATGTAATGCACTGCAGCATCTAATACAGTGTCAAAGAAAACCAACAAGATTGTTTTAGTTATTTGCATAATTCTATTTCAATTGCATATATGTATATATATTCACATATATGCCTACATATATACTTTTTTTTTAGCTTAGGCCCTGGAAAATTCCTGTTTATCGTTATGGTAAATTATGGAGAAATGGGAAATTAAAATCTACATTTGCTGAGTAGGCTCAGATCCGAAGGCACAAAAACTTTTATTCAGTAGACTAGTGATATTCCAACCAAGTGTAAAGAACCATGTAGGAAAAATGTAAACCTTTTATTGAACAGGATGCAAATGATAGAGATGCTGTTTCATTTACCATTGTGTAATATGGAAGGAATACTATATGTAGTGAAAGCATATGTTTGAAGAAAGTGTTGTTTAAAAAAAAAACAACAACCAAAACCAAACCTCCTGAAAACTGGTATCTTATTCTGCATAGTTATAAGTATGGGTATAATTTCATGAATGAGAGTAATTAGTTGGATTAAAATAATGCCGCATTCACACCAATACAGGTTCAGAACCCTTGGAAATTGCTTCTGGCTTCTGGGTTGTGTGGATAATGGGGTAATACTTCAGTTATGTCAAAAGATTATTTTTTAAAACGTTGTATTCAGCAGGATGCCATGTGGGAAGAGGGAAGCCTTACCTGAGAACTGAGCATCCAAATGTCATCAAAGGTCTGGGCTTTACTTTCTATGTTTCTCGACTTAATGGCCTTCTCCAGCACCATTTTCCAGGTAGTCCTTTTTAATTAGGGATCAATAATAATGTCCCAGCAGTTTACTACTTCACTTATTTCAGCTGAAGTTGATTGCTTCAAGTGTGTTTTGGGCTGCGTAGTGGAAAGGTTGCTCAGCAACTGTGATGTGCAGACAATGAAATTGTGTGGACTTGGGCATTAACCATCTCTAGGGATGAGTGTCTTATTTTTCCACCCAACATTAACCATAATCTTCTGAAGCTGCCTGTGATACTAACTGCACTGGAGGAGCTCGATGTCAGAAGAATTCTAAATTGTGTTTCCCCAGCTTGTTGGGGCAGCTTGTTTAAGGGCAGATCCTGTAAACAAAGGGTTACATGTGGGACCATCAGCAAAAACAGATGCTGAAGCCATATATCACCAGAGACTCACATGGTGCGCTTGACATAGTTACATTCCACATTAACGGCATTTTTCATTAGCTTTAGAAAAACAAAACACCACCAACCAACCAACCTAAAATACCCAACCAAACCAAAAAACCCCAAACCACCACACCTCTGTTCCCTCACAAATCCACAAATGTATGCCTAGGAGTTCATTTTGCTTGCATTCATATCAGATGGACTAAAGGTAGAGAGACTCTGACAGCGTTTCAGAAGAGATGAGGAATTTTCCATACTAATAGTGCAAGTGGGAATTGTTGAAGACCTGCCAGAGCTCAGCCTCTGCTTTCCCACACCCAGGTGTATTTTCAAGGTACATCTGAATCCATTCCAGCTGACGTCAATGGGAAAACCTCAATTGACTTGTGGTGGGAGAGGATGAGGCCTCCAAGGCCAATTGCAGTTGTGAACAATAAAAGCAGAAATGCAGTGTGGCTACGCAGTGTGAAGTTAGTTCTGTAGGTTTCCAGAATTGTCAGGGATGAAAACGTTAGATACTTTTGCAGGTGGTACATTTCTCCTTGCCTTAGTAGAATTGCCTCTGTTAACTCATTAGCAAAGGATCCATTTATTCTACAAAGTGTTCAGGAAGAACGGAGTGTCTGGTAGCAGCTCCTCAGAAGGGTGTTAGATGAATATGGTTTTGATGAGCTATCAAGCATCATAAAAGCCGTGGACCTCTGCAGAAACAAATCAAACACAGAGCTCTCTTTTCTGCGACTATAGAGGATCTTGCCTGTGACAGAAGCCACCGGTTTGAGGGGAATTAATTTCTGAGCTGCTTTTGAACAGGGATTTTCAATGTGCTTTGTGCTTCAATGCCCAGTTTCTGCATGTTCTTGCGATTTTAAAGTTTCGTGGAACTTGGGGTGCTTGGAAACTGCCTTGAGGTAGAGAGAGCTGTGATAATTGGGCTCTTGCTTTCATCCTGGGACACAGGGACTTGGTACTGCTGAACTACACTGGGCAGCAGCTTTTGGCTTAGACTTTTTTTCCTGAAGTTACAACTTGCTGAAAAGGAAAATTTTGTTATACAAGAGTTGCTTCCAATTATTATTCTAGTTTTAAATAATAATTTAAGATATATTTAATACTTCTATCATTTAGTCTTGAAATTTTTGAGACTTAAAACCTCTGGGTTTTTTCATGTGGAGTAAAGAGGTATAAGAAATGCAAATAAAAGCAGACTTAAAGCTGAAAGCCTATTGAAATGGATTATTCTGATTGATATGTATACGAAATGTATCCATATTTGCCACTATGCTTCATTTTGGGATTTAAAAGTATTTTTAAACATCCAGCTTATCTGTATGACAGGGAAAACTCAAGAAATGTTCATCAATTTCAGACTTACAGTAATGGTTTAAGTGATAGTACTGCATAATGTCATTGAGGTGTAAAGAAAAGGTATATTTTTTGAGCTCTGTGACTAAAAGTTTAGGAGGAGGGGACTGGGGAAAGAAAAAAAAGGCCAGTTAAGGAAGCTTGTTTGAGATTAACTGTATATTGTTTCCCTATAGAAATTTTTAGGTTGGAAACTTTGGTTTGGAAGTTGAAATATACACTGCATTTAGTTATTTGTTCAGATTCCCATTTTATTAGATGAAAGGGTTTTTATTTTAACTTTGAATACGATGAAACTTTTTGGTGCCAAAGGCTTTGGAAAAGAAACGTTAGAAAAGCCACTTCTGTATGCATGTGTGAGCATTTTCTCTGCATACCTACAGGTCTGGATGCGGAAATCGTTCCTTTGAAAACAGCAGGCTGAAAAGATGAAAAATAGATAGCGTGCCAAAGCTTCCCAAGGCCTGAGGAGCTCTGATGTCTCCTGTCCTGGTGGTATCTGCAAGAACTGATGGATGCAGAAACCTGGCACCTGCTGAACCTCCACGTGCCCCTGTGTGTGAAGTCCATGCGTGGTGGGAATAGCTACTTGCTAGAAACAAAACCAGCTTGAGTCTGACGATGGCAACACCTTATTGAACGCAGGGTAGAATGAAAACAACTGGTTGTAATCTGGGACTCCCCCAATTCAAGATCTGAGCAGGGAAAAGGAGATTTAAAATAATATTTAGAGAATTCCAGACACAGGCAATTTTCATCACAAACCAAGAGTTACCTGCTCTGGTCTCCGTGTTTCCAGCTAAAGTTTCTGATAGTGGGTCACTGGTAGGAAGAGCCACTTCTTTAGAGGTTTATATGGTTATGTAGTCAACTGTGAAAACTTTTATTAACTTTACCCAGTAAGTGCATTAAGTATGTCTCTACCTGAACTCAGATAAATGTCTAAACATAGAATAGTTTGGGTTGGAAGGGGCCTTCAAATTTTGTCTAGTCCAACCCACCTGCCATCTTCACCAGCTCAGGTTGCTCAGAGCCCCGTCCAGCCTGGCCTGGGATGGCTCCAGGGATGGGGCATCCACCACCTCTCTGGGCAACCTGGGCCAGGGTTTCACCACCTTCATCACAAAAAAATTCTTTATATTTTTTCTGAAATCTCCTCTCCTTTAGTTTAAAAGTGTTACCTCTTGTCCTATCACTACAGACCCTACTAAACCATTCTTCTCCAAAAGTTGAGTGAAAACTGCTACTGGTGTCAGTGGGAGAGGAGCTAGAGGAACATGGTGGTTTCTGATAGTGTGCGGAAAACATGGGACCTGTTGCTTTACTCTCCATTCATATGGACAAGTCTTCCTCAAATAGCCACACACAACAGGGAGACACCCAAAGGTAAAGCTTGATTTGGAAGGTATATTTTACGACATCTGAAGCCAGCCTTGTTAAAGATGCTCAAGGACCACTCAGTCCAGCCAGTCTCGTTGGCTTTTGTTCACAGCATCTGTGTCGATACAGGAGGTGGAGAGGAAATACAAGAGAATAATCAGGATATAAAGGCAAGCTGAAACTGTTATTTATTGACCAACTCAATTTGCTTCATAATGGTCCCTTGGAGGGATGCTGTTCATACTTCTTATTGGTGTGTTAAACATTACAAAAAATACCAGTTTGTGCAAAGAAGAACTAATTCTCAGGACTCATGAGGTAAGAAATCTTGAGTGGCATAAGTTAAATTCTTCTGATTGTGCATAACTTCAAGATATCCTGACATACACAAACTGGATTTTGAAATTGAGATTCTGAATTTAGATTTTACCTGGCATGTTTATAATTACACATGCTCATAGCTTAATGAAGCTGCATTAAATCATTTGGCAGAGTTACAAAATGTAATAGCCCGTGGCACCGTCTGTCACCTGCAAAGTGGATTATTGTTGCTTTTCTTCATTTTGCTGTGTTAAACAAGTATTTAAGGGTATTGTCCCAGGAATGCGTTTTTTAACAAACATATGGTGTGAGTTCATTGGACATTTCTCTTGCTTTTTAATCTTTTGGAAGAAAGTCCCATCTGAAAAGATTTTTAAAAATTATTATGGCAGATTTCAGATTTGATTTTAATTCTCTGTCATAATGAAGGCAATAGAGACTTGAATGAAATGATGACAGATCCACAAGTAATGCCCCATCTGCTATACTGTCATGTAGAGTATTATTCCTCAAAGCTGAACTTCCAAGGTAAAAATTACCTTGTAATGCAAAGGAAATTCCAGGGTATATTCCCTCAGAATTTTTGTTGGTAGCAGGGAAAATCGAGGGAAGGAGAGGTCAACAAAGCTTATATGGATATTGCATTGTTGGCTTCCAAATAATCACAATTAAATTAGGAGTATGGAATTATGTTGGTACTGGTTTCAAGAAAAAAAAATGAGGGAAATGAGTTTTTAATTTTTAGAATGGTTGTATGTGGTAAATTTTTTTTTGCTTACATTTTTAGAAAAACGATGCTATGAGTTCTAGGAAACATTTTGTTTAACTCAAAAAAAATGTTCTATTTAGATATTTCAAACAAAATTTTTTTCTTAAATTAAAATGCAACTCTAAGTTTCATCATAAAAATACTGAAGTGCTGAAAGTTCCTTGTCTTGAAGAGAATATAATTTGTTCTTCATATTCAGTCAATTGAGTTAAATCCCACACAAATTCAAAAATGCTGCAGACTTGAATCTGAGTACTTCAGTGAAAAATTGCATTCAGCATTAATTTTCATCAAGTGTAGCAGTGAGTGATATTACCATATACCGTTATGTATAAATTCAAAGTTTAAAGTAATGTCCTGAATCGGATTTAAATTCTCGTGAGAGAGGAGGGGGAAAACAAAAAAGAGATTAATAGAGGACAGGTTTTCCTCCTGTGAATGTATTTTCAAATTTAGATGCGTTATATCTATTCTTGATAAGCTTCAACTCTAGTTTTTAGATGATTCCTGCAATTGTGAGAACTTAGCTTTGTAATATGTTTAGAGTTTCATGTAAATAAAGCCCAGTACTTACCAAGTAAGTTATGAGGCACTGGATGTGTAAATCTGTGCATTTTTTACTGAAATGAGTGTTTTGATTTCAGAAATGTTCAGCATCTTCTGCACAGGGACTAAGATAGTTACAATATTTTTTCTTTTCTTTTTTTTTTTTTTTTGGTCATGTATTGGCAGTGTACTAGGAGAAATTGTTATTAATAGAGAAAAGCACAAGATTTCAGTCTTCACTAATGTCATAAATAATGAATGATATGTCTCCTTTTTAAACTTATGTATTCTTTTTAATTTTTCTTGCAAAATGATTTTGGCAGGTTTGGAACTGATGTATGAAAAGTTACCATTCAGTTCAAGAAGAAAGAAAAAATGATTTGATATCCAAAAATATCATGGCATCGTTGCACATGCCTTAAAGTGTGTGGAGCTCCTTGACTTTGGGATACCACACTTCAGAAGAATACTCTGAGGCTCATTGGCTCTGGAGACACCAGATATAATGTAATGGATCAGTTATTCTTCATTGTTTCAGCAAATAGCTGTGCCTATCATGCAGTCTTTGTTTTGAAATGGAGAGAGTATTTTAATGCTATTAGCAGTCAGGTGCTGAGGCATCAAGTGGTATAAAATTGAGACGGTGGGTTCACTGGATTATGTGTCCACAAACATGAGCGCTAAGTTGCATTAGATAAAACACTGTGGCTTTATTCAATTTGCATTTTTATGTTATGTCACTCTGGATTGTACAAATCTTAACACCTGTTATTAGAATTATGCTTAGCCCATTTCTCCATTTAGAGAGCTTTTTCCCTAGAATTATATCCTTATGCAAGGGAGCAAAGACAAATTACCATGTGTTTTTGAGACATACTACAGCCTTCAGTGATGCTAAATCCATTGCCTGGAATCCAGCCGGAAAGTTTTGATTGGAGGTAAATACTTGCAGTTTTACAACTGTTACCTTTTCTGTACACCTACGTGAGTCCACATGGGGTCTAATTTCTTTTCCCAGGGTTATATTTAGTAATTGATTGCAGATGGCTTTCAGACTGCAGGAAGAAGGAAAAGAAAACTTGTCTTTTATGTAGAATTATGCTGAAACTTTGAAGATGCAAATACATTTATTTGATACTGTCAGCCTGAAAAGATTTATTGCATTAGCAGTGCGCAATTCTGATTAAAATATGTTATTCTCTTATTCTTTTTCCCCTATCTGTTTGTTTATATTCACTTACTATCCAGTGTCTTCTTTTTTTGGTTTTAAGCTCTTCGAAGCAGAAACTATATTTTTATCCTAGGAGTTGTGACAATGTCACACCCTGGTACTCTTAAACACTAACACAAGACACATTTATTCTGATTTATTTTGAATTTTGGTATTTCTTATTGCTGCTGTGATATATAAATCCTTATAAGATGGGCTCTGTGGGATGTTGAGATGCTCCTGGTCTTATCTGTGTTTATGTTCTCATGGGTTGATGTGTGCTGGTGTGAGTACTGATGGCCTTGCCAAGGCTTCACTTGCCTCTAAGTGAAACCTCTGTAATTCTTAATATATGCAATATATATTACATAACATCATATAATATCATATTTATAATGTGAATAGCCCTGGGAGCAGCAGGATGCAATTGAAAAGGTGTGTTTAGGTAACAGGGGTATATATCTATAGTGCCATCAGGTCATGTGAAATTTTTGATGCATATGCTAAAAGTGTCCCTTAGTGAAAGGGAACAGCTTCCAAAACAGACTGGAGTTTTTTTGCTTAGGGGACAGATATGTAGTGACAACCAGGATGCACAGAGTAGATTTCACTGGAAAAGTCAGCTTTTCTGTAGAGCGGCCACACTGTGATGTAGCAAGGGTGCTAAGGTATATTCTATGTATTTTTAGCAGAAATAGTAACATATGTGGCAATACGAGGAAGCAAGTGTTTTCTAATGGTGGCCTTTATTCACAATTAGGAGAGATTAAAGTTGTTTGAGAGAATTTATATGACACAGTTGGAGATTTCTGTAGAGGCAATTGGTCTTGGGATGCTCTGTTTGACAACCTTTGCAATCTCCAAGTTAGGCAGGTGAAATATGAAGTGTAGGACCCAAGAGAAGGAAGAAATCCAGCCTCACTTTCTGTTCTTAATTTCCCCAGGCTATCTAAAAGCTTTTCAGCTGCTGGCACAAATTTGAACAGCCTAAAACCTCCAAGTTGTATCCTGAGGAAGGGGACACAGCAGCCTGTTCCTTGGGTTAGAGATGGCAAGAGTGCGAGGCCATCACATTATTATACTTATTGTTTCAGACAAGTTCCCTGCACAGAGTGACTCCAAAGCAACACGGAGCCGGATTTCTCTGGATCCCTGGTGGCACAGCTTCTGGGTTGATGAACAGTGTGTGGCGAGAAGAAAGCAGTGGAAACCCCATGTTCATTTTTTTAAATGACCTTCTGGTAACCTGGAGCCCATTGCAGCTTTTGTTGCTTGAGGTAAGTAATCAAACTGCTTATCCTTTCCCACTCAGATTAATGAAACAGTCCTGTCGACAGGAATAGATGAGGGAATGAATCCTAAAAATAAAATCTAAGAGGAAGGAAGCAGTTGGTTCACAGTACCTCTTGTCAGAGCTGCAGAGACAGTATAAGAGTCTTCTGAGGGCTAATCAGTGCAGTGAGAGCACTGCCGATCTGATCTGCTCCTGTCTTAGGAGAGGGGAAAAGGGGATTATTGATATGGCATTTCTTGCTTTCAGGATTTGAATTCTGAAAGGCTTATGCAAAAGCAGAAAGGAAACTCTCAGTACTGTGGAGTCCTGGTACCATTTCATCTGTGTCATCTTCCTTAAGGGTCAGCCAGCCAGAAAACAAGCTTGTCCTCCCCCTTCTCTGCCAGTTAAATAGAAATAAACACCTCCAGCAAACTTCTTAATGCGCAGTTTTCAATTTTATTTATTTTATTTTATTTATTTTCCTTAAAGCTGTGTCAATTATGTCCCACAGCATAAAACCAAGAGGGCAGGAGAGAATTTTACTTAGTGCCAGGATGGACAGAAGAAGAGTGAGTGACAAGTCTCCAGCTTCATTGCAATTTTGGTGCAACAACCTCGCTGCTGTATAAATCCAACTGCTGCAAAAGTATAAACATCGTTGTCTTGTCCTTGAAAATGCTGACTGAAACAAAATGTGTTTTCCCCCTGAGTCTGAATTTGCGCTTTATTACCTTCATTATTTTCTTCATTATTTTTGTTTGCAAACTGAGCAGTGAAAAAAAAAAAAGTATGCACCATTTTTTTTTTTTTTTCTCCTTAAAAGAAGCAGGACATAAAATGCCATTGCCATTTCCTCAGACATTCAGCTATAAAATGTTTACATAACGCTGTTATGCTTTCTGCTGTTACATGTTTGTTCCAGTTGTTCATTCCACACTACAAGAAAATAAAGGCAGGAAAAAATATATTAGCTCAGCTTTCCCCAGGTTCAAAGCCATGTTTTGAAATCAAAATTTCAAATAGAGAATCATATTCTTTCTTGCTGTTTTCTGGGTTTGTGCAGGTGTTACTATCCCATGAGGGTCTTGCTTTTATTGTATTTTACGTGAATTTTAGGCTTTAGGATCCTAGGGTGCTGTAGTATTTTCTCTCTGACTGTTGAGAAAGATTTAAATTAATCTGAAGATTTTTTTGGTAGGTCATTGTGACCTTTACATTTTTGCATTATACATCCTATTAACTGAAGGATGTTAGCTGTGGGAATGAAAGCTACAGTTCACAAATACGTTTACAACCATATAAATGAGGATGTGCATTAAACTGCAGGGGTTGGAAAACATTAGTAATGAACATTATTTGTACCTTGACAAAGCAAAAAAGCATGATTAAGCATAATTGTAGGTAACTGTCATCATGAGAGAAATGTTTATGCAGTCAGAAGTACCAAAAAGCATTTGAACAGTTTGCACAAAGGGAGCAGTAAGGAACTAATAGATGCCAGAACATGTCTTGCAAATAAGTTAACTTCGAGGTTTTCAGATTTTTTTCCCTCCTTTATGAATTTAGAAAAATAGTGATTGTGATAATTGTTGGTTTTAATGAGGACTCAGGAATTCTCACTCTTACTTATTTTGCCACAAAGCTTCTTTTGTTTGAAAAAACATTTTCTCATGCAGTTCCTGATGCTGCCTTTTCTGGTCAGGCCAGCAGCCCATCTTCCTGAAATGCAGCTTAGGTTCATGGCTAATTTGATTTTCATAACAGGGACATTTCTGCCCATTTTGGTGCCACGTAAAAGTTCGACAACGAAATCAAATTTATTTTTTTTTCTCTTTTTAGGGAAGCATTCTGCTTGTGTTTATGTGTATATATAAAACCCAAATTATTTTAAGCAAGAAGTATAACTTGGGGAAAGACTACTTAATGCTTTTGCATTGGCCATACTGCAAACTAATTCAAGTGAGGATAAAAGAAAAGTCTTGAGCACCATCAGGAAGTCTTGGTGATGATATAGGAAGCAAAATCTTTGAGGTGTGACTCTGCATTTTGTAGGATTGCAGTGGGGCAGGAATTTCCCTCAATTTCCTTCTTGCAGAAGTCAGATTTCAGTCCCAAGTTTTTGTGTCAATACCTCTGAGGAAACATTGGAAATTGCCAAGTGCAGAATTCTCCCCGGAGTGGAAAGTCCAAGGAGGTGGTTGAACTTGCTGTTTCTATGCAGGTCTAAAAAATGAATCTTTTTCCACACCTTGCTTTGAATAGAACCAGATTATGAGCTTTATTTTATTCATAAGAAAGCCTAGAAGAAGATGGTTCGTATTTGTCAATGCATTTGTAGAACAGTATTTTCTATAAAGAGATTAGAGGGAAGGCTTTGGTCCCAGCTGCAAGCTCTGGAAAGCCTAATTTTGGTGATCTTGAAGGAATCTCTGGAATTCTAAAAGCCTGACTGACAAAAAAGAAAAAAGCTTTTCTTAACTTAAATTTCCCCAAAATGCCTCATTAGTGATCATTAGTTTGCTGTTGGAAGTGAAGAGGTTTGTATTCTGTGGGAAGTGGAACTGGACTATCTCTGCAGCTACTTATGGCCTTAGTTTCTACAAAAAAAAAAAAAAAAAGAAAAAGATGGATTTGTGAATCATGATAAGTGAGGATTCAGATGTTGTCTCCAAACTGTCATTGTGCAGTGTGCCTGGGAGTAAGATTTTGTTTTGAATTGTGTGCTATTTATTTGCATTTTTATTTGTGAATTTTTCTAGATTTGTCAGCACATTGGTTTTCATGACTTCTTATACAAAATAAGACACCTTAATGCCATTTATAGTTGTTTCACACCACGCATATTTCAGGATGCTGACAGCGGTCGTGATTTTTGATGTTTCAGCAGCAGAATAATAGCACATCCCTAATAAAGCAAAGGACTGGTTTACGCAATTTGGATTTGCACGGTTCTCCCGCTGCCTTCCAATGAACTTTTATACGAGTGAAATATGGTCCTCATTTTGGTTTTATGCTAAGCTATACTTCAAAGCCAGATGAAATTCAGTGGTCTTGGGATGAAAATTATTCCCAGAAGACAATGGGAAAAAAAACATTCTGGAGGAAAGTGATAACCCTGTAGGCAAAAAGAGTGGTTTCTACAATGAGCATTATAAGG
This sequence comes from Pampusana beccarii, assembly GCA_013399365.1. Classification (NCBI taxonomy): domain Eukaryota; kingdom Metazoa; phylum Chordata; class Aves; order Columbiformes; family Columbidae; genus Pampusana; species Pampusana beccarii. Next base: position 593,545 of record VWYH01000783.1, on the reverse strand, counting down.
AGTTGTATTTAAAAAAAAACCCCTCTGGTGATAATTAAATGCAGCTTAAACTCCTACAAACCTTAATCAAATTCCATCACTAGGATCAGACTCCCGTTACCAAACAGTACAAAATGAGCTGTTGCTGATGCTGGAGTTTAACAATTGCTTATTAGCAAGTGCTATAGTGGTATCACAGTAAGTGCTGACTGGAAAGCCACCTCTTAAACTGGTTCAAGTGCTTCTGTTTTCAAACAAATTGTATAGTATATAGAAGCTGGTTTATGCACTGCATGCTAATACATCGTTATGGGCAGACTGGTAGACGGTAGTGCTGTGTCTAATTTTACCTGGAATTACTTTTGCCTGATGAAGAGCTTGGTGTCGTGGATGTACAGAAAACACCTTTTCTATCTGAATGATATGGATTTGAAAGTGAAGCTGTGTATTCAAATTAACCAAAATTTATGAGATACAGCTACCTGCTACGTTTGCTACCAGCTGAATTTATTGAAATTGAATTGAATTGAATTAATTGAAAGATGGCCAAGTTTGAGGGTGTATTTTTTTGTTGTTATTGTTATTGCTTCTCTCACCTGTAACTGGGAGGGCTGCAAGTCTGGGTGTTCACAGGAGGAGAAAAAGAATCTGCCGCAGAAATCTTTTCAGCAGGTGATACAGGTGCAAACACTAATTAGGCCACAGATGAATAAGCCCAGTTTTTTTTTGTGCCAGCCCCTGCGCTTGCATCCACATTGGCATTGCCATTTACTGCAGTTTGCTGGAGAGGCTCTGTATGAGAACATGATTGAAAAGGTTTATTCAGGGAAGAAGCGAGGTGTGCTGGCAGAGCCGGACGGGCTTGGAAGCCCAAGTGGTGTTTGCCAGCTCTTCCCTCTCCTCAAAATGTTAATTCCTGGCTGTGTTTTCACAGGGAGGCTGAAATTTCTGGGACCGCTAGTCTGTGGGATGCTGCCTTTCTGGGTGAAAAATTGCTCATCTCATGCACAGTATCTCCTAAAATAAAACAACCAGAAAGGCCTGGAGAAAAAAAGTGGAGTAAGACAAGGGAAAATTATATTTCTAAAGCTCTTTGTGGTCTGTTCCTTCCACAGCCTGGCTTGCCACGATAAGGTGCGCATTAAAACCAGACCAGTGCATCCCAGATAACTTTGAATAACATTGTCTGCAGAGCCAGTTCTACATTCTCACTATGTTTCTACTTCTTTCTACACCTCTGTTTCTTTGCTTTTTTTCTGAGAGTATTGCAAGTTAAGGTCTGATACCTGCTCTTTCTCACCTTAAAATTGTAATCCTGTACTTGAAATATCATTTTTTTTGATTGCAGTGAAACAATGCTGGCTAACAATTAGTGGAATGTCACTTCGAAGGCCATATTCTCAGAGGCTGTAAGGCTATTTACATATGCAAATAAGTATATTAGAGACAGTTGCAATAGAGGCAATGCTTCATCAGAAACTAGACTTCAATATCAAGCCCCAACTTGCATGGTGAGACCACTAAATTGGGAGAAGTGTATTTCCTACATGCTAGTAAGACCCCCAATGTCAATGTATGCCACTGAGTGGAAATAATTTTTCTTTTAAAATTAGTAGTCTGCTATTTTCAAGCCACAAAAGCATTGTAGGATGTATAAAGATAATTCGGTCATCAGAAAAAAGTTCCTTCTGTACGTACCTGCTATTTAGTAAAACTGAGTATTTTTCGAATATTCAGAAAATGTGAAATATCGTCAGGAAGCTCACTAAAGAGACCATTTCTTTAGTACTTTCAGAGTGCCCCTTCAACTTTGTAAAGAAGATAAATAAGCCAGTGCATATTTATGGACTATATTTTATTCATGGATAAGACACGATGTAAAGTAATTGATCAAGGCTCTCAACCATGAAAACCAAAGAGTTTAATTAAAGTTAATAGTGTTAAAGTGAGAACATACTTGACAGGTGAAAAAGTAGACGACAACACTGAGATGACCAAGAGAAGAAATTTGCATTAAAAAATACAGTAAAAAGGCGGAAGCAGAGCGGTGACTCAACTAAATCTCACTCTTCACTAAAAAAAAAAAAATATACATATATGTTTAATTCAGAACTTTTAGCCTGTAATTCCTACCCTTGGACCGTAGATCCCATTTGGTGTTTGTGTGTCCTGAACAGCAGTCTATGAAAAAACCCAAACCCAAAAAACCCCAAACAAAAAAAACCCTCGCTAAATCTCTGATTTTGCAGATAATGATTTTTTTTTTTTTGAGTAGTCCTATTCACTTTTAAATTTCATAAGGCAGAGGGCTAAGATGTTGCTTTAAGATGTTGTCTTTTGCTGTATTCATACATCCCAATCCCTCACATATTTAAAATAACATAATGTCACGTACATGAGAACTTCCACTGACTTTATGGCAGACACCAGCAGGGAAACCATAAGTGGCTTGAGTTAGGAGCTGTGTGATAACAAGCAGTGCTGTTACCTTTTGTATGCCCATGGTTTCCAAAAGCTGCTGAGGTCCATGATGTGGCTGTTCCAATTCTTTTACTCAAATCTGAAATGCTGCTGCCAGCTCAGCAGCTTTTCTAAAGATTGTTAGGTGTCTTAATTTCTTTTATTGCTTCAGACTTAATACAAACACTATGTCAAAACTGAGGTATTACCTGTGTTGAGGGTTCTCATCTTTTTGCAATATATATTATTAATTGATCATGACATTTGCAGTTTTACAGGTGACTGTTGTCTGCTTTCACTCTCCTACTGTCTCCTTTCAACCTTATTAACCTTTTGATACTTATGACTTCATTTTATAATACTTCTTTCGCCTAAGAAGTAGAATACACTTAAATTATGCAAACTTAGTACTGTTATCTATTGGGACTGAAAATTTTCTGTAAAAAAAAAAAATACAGAAAATATTGATTCTGGAAAGTAAAAGTCTATTAAAAGGAAACATTTTGGAAAACAGGTTGTTAGCCCCACTTCTCCTTGGAATAAGGAAGGAGTTCAGGCAAGAGTTCACTAGAAACTCTATTGCTTTAAAATTTTGATTTCAATTTGAAATGAAAATTCATGGTTTTTACTTTGTGCAAGGAAGTGTTTCTGCCAACTTTTTAAACTGACTTCAACAAGGAATCTCATCGCTAAGGAATATTAAAGGACTAGATCAAACATAACAGCAAAATATACTAGCCATGGTTGCATGATGTTCCCATAGTTGTGTGCTGAAAGCAGAAGTATGTGGTATTGCTCCATGCTTTATGTTTTGCTTCATCAAAGGTGCCCAAATTCGCAGTGTTGGGTGTCCTCTGAGTTTATGGCAGAGGGAGCGCTGAAATAATCTGCGGTGAGACTCTGAGCAGCTGTTTACCCAGTGGTACAATTCAATATTTGGAGGCGTTCAGAGCCCCAGTGAGCTCCACAGGCCTCCACTTAGATGTAAACATTTTCCTGAGGAAATCTGTCTGCTGAATTACAGCTGTTCTCTGGAAAGATTTGTCTTAATTTGTTCAGTTTGCTTCCAGGGGTAGTAAAACTCTCCCGTAATTTCTATGACCAAATCAGCTGGTTGTGTAAAGGTCTACACTTAACAAGTGAATTATACCTGCTGCTGCTGTCTGATGGAGAGGATGTTTTTTCTGTTGTATTAGACAGAGGCTGAAGGCACTGCATGTGCAATTTTGGCAATTTTTTCCCAAGATAACATCAATACATATAAGCTGTTTCCTCTCTAGCCCATCAGCTGAACATCTGAAAGTCCCTCAAACTGTTGTGCCTGCAATTCATTAGCCAGTAGTTTTTACACCCGTAGGGTTTTTCCAAAAAAAAGGGAAAGAAAAACGATTAATAGTGCAATGACATACTCAGCAGCTCTTCACAGTAAAGCTCTTTACACGGAAGGAAATTTCTTGACGCATCTACTAGCTACTGTCAGATGCATAATGAGAAATTGCCACAGGGTATTAAAATATATTTATTAACTTTTGTGGCTCTGTAACACATAATTATGATGACATAAGTATCAATTAAAAGTGTAGCCATTTTAATTGTATTAGTTCAATTTGCAGGTGCTGTCTGCTCTACAGTGGACAGAACAGATAATTTGTTATCTTCCTTGGGTTGAGATACACTTTTCCATTCTATTTCCAAGTAATCAAAATCTTTGTTTCACGACAGGATTTGCTGTGCTTGTAACAATTAAAAAAATCTTTTTCTTTCTGGGGGATTTTTTGAAGCATTGGAACATATGTAACTTCAAATTAAACATCATGTAAGACACTAATTGTGGACAAGGTTAATATCCAAATCCTGACTTAGAATAAGCATACATTGGACCCTAGGGTATAGCTCATATACTTTTTTCCTACAACTTGGTGACACTAAAAAGTCAAAAATAGTGCAAAAGGTGTCAGAAATGCAGGGAGGAGATAAGGCAAAGATCTATTGTTCATTCATTATTTTTAATTTACAATCATTTAAAGAAAAACATGCATCTTATTTCTTGATTGCAGGAAAAAAATGCCTACACTCTTTTTTTTTTTTTTGAACAATATACAGAATTTACAAAACCCCAATGTATAAGTAGAGTTTTGAGGGTGAATATCCAGAATCGAGCCTCTAAAGAGCCTGAACCTGTGCAGCTCTGCCAGTCTCACAGCAGATGCTCAAACCTCGAGTCAGGGCAATTGCTGATGACACCCAGCAAAGGTCTCAAGGCAGCAGAGGCAGATGGACATGTGGATGACAGGGACACCCAAGGCCTGGGATAGAAATGCTCCTTCCCCTATGAAAGCTTTTTGAAATGGTTTCTGCTGCAGTCAGTTTGACTCTCTGTTACCACAAAGCTAATAGACCATGTGTCAAGGAATAGCTGCAGCTGTTATTGTTTTAATTGAGGAAGAAAAAGGAAATTATCTGCTAATAAGCTGATCCTAATTAAAATGTATTTGCTGCAGCTTCCTACGGATATAAAGTTTTAAGCTGAATAGGATCCAAGCAAAATAAATGGAGCCTATTTCTGCAGCTGAGGGACATCACTTGAATATTTCTCTACTATTCTGCTACAAAACACAGGAATTGCTTCTTGAGCTTGCCAAGACAGCATCCACACAAATGGTCAGAGAGAGCCATTGGTTCATGTGGGAGTCCTTGGACTATATGCAGTAATACACCTCAGAAAATATGTATTAATAAATAAACATTTTAAAAAGTGGTTTGACTAACAAGTTGAAATGCTGGTAGATTCTGAGAAGGGGAGATACAAAAGATAGCAACTCGTGTAAAATCAGGATAAAAAAGTGATTTTACAAAATGATGTGGCTAGGAATGAACGGATCCTTGCAATGATCGCCATGTAACATCTGCTAGAGGTATTTGCCATGAAAAGGTTTGCTGTAAACCTAATCTGAGGTAGAACTCAGCGCATTGCTTGCCAGATTGAATGGCAACTTGAAAGAAAAGCACAGAGTGGCAGCTAGTACAGGCAAGTACCTGGTAAAAGATGAGCTAAAAAGCAAAATAATTCTGATTAGGAAAAAGAAAGCATATAGCCACAGTTGATATGCACATTTGATGGCCTACAGCCAGCTCTACTGTAAAAATAATTATTTGCTAATACCACAGTGCTGCTGGAGGTAGTCTGAGAAGTTTGTTTCCAGGAATGGTCTGACATTTCTTTCTGGGACATGTCCTTAACAATATATCATAGAATCGTAGAATGGTTTGTGTTGGAAGGGACCTTAAGGATCATCTCATTCCAAACCCCCTGCCATTGGCAGGGACACCTTCCTCTACACCAGGTTGCTCAAAGTCACATCCAACCTGACATTGAACACTTCCATGGCTGGAGCATCCACAGCTGCTCTGGGCAGCCTGTTCCAGGGCCTCACCACCCTCATGGTGGAGAATTTCATCCTTATATCTGATCTAAATCTACCCTCTTCCAGTTTAAAGCCAGTGCCACTTGTGCTATTGACATATAGAAATATATTTGAATATATAAATCTCACCCTGCATCAAGTCAGTTGCCAAGTGCATTTTAGACACTGAAAGAAGCTAATGCTGAAGATACAGGTGCTTACTACCATATTGCAATAAGGAGATTTCTTTTTGCATACACGTTTACCCCAGGGACTTCCCAGGAATTACTTTACCAAAAATTTCTGTTGTGGTGGAAGTGGGGTGGGCAGTACAGGCAGAAGTGAAAGCTACAGAAAACATAGTTCTTTCTTACATGGGTACATAGCAAGAAAAGAGAGAAATGAAGAATACGTATTGTTAAGCATATATAAACAAGGGACTTAGTAAACAAAGAAATAAGGAAGAGATATTTTGATTGTTGTGTGATAAAAGCTTACACTGGTTACAAGTTATGTCACTTGAGATAAGTAAAAATGATTAGTATGCACTTTTAGAGAAACTAATAATAAAAATGAGAGGCAGATAACAGGAACCTTTCTATTTCTATCTTTCCTTTACAAAGGAAGAGCAATTAATAACTTGGGCATGCATTTCTCTGCCAGACAACTGATCATATAGCTAATCGAAAGCTAAACTTGTGGGTTATATCTTCATTTTCTAATACTGCTGCTATTATTTAAGAAATTTCTTGGGGATTGCATCACCTACTGAGAAAAAAAATGGGGTACATTAAAAGCATTAAGGCAATATACCTATCCCCCTACTTCAGATTAGCTTTGGGAATGGCAGAAATCAGGGTTATACTTTTGAGTTAATGTTTGAGTTACACTCTCGAAGTGGAAGATTGTCATGAGTGGTCTTGGGGGAGGTGTGTACACTGCAACTACAGAGTCTGAATGTTGGACAGATTAAATATCATCCTTTTTCTTCAGAATGAAATTGCTATTTCTTAAGCAGCAGTGTATAATGCCTGCAAAAAATTAAACTTTTTGAATGTTTCATTTAGTACATTAGGTAAAATGTAGATACTTGTGCACTATAGGTCATGACTGTCCAATAGAGCTCCAGATGATTTTAACAATCTTTTTTTCTCTTCAGGAAACAAGTCAGATTCCTTGGCTGTAGGAGAAGATAAGCAAGTTCCCTAAAATTAATCCAGCTGATGTTCTCTTAGCCAACCGTAGTCATTCATTAAGAATTTAAGAAGCAGTGAGTAATTTAAAGTATATATATACTACAGGTGCTCTGGGTTTGTGGGGATTTTTGACCACCCAATGTCAGTTTTAGGGCATGTCCACATATTCCATGCCTTTAATTTGATGACTCTGTATGAGTATATAGATGTGTCACTCATATATAGCTTTTTTTAAAAGATACACCTTTTTTTTCCTACTTGTGAGATTTCCTAGGAAAAAATACCCAGAGCTGCATGCACTTCATAAACAATTCATGACAGTTTTTCAAACCTCCCTAATATTCATAAAAGAAATCTCCTATAAAGTGATTGTCTAATTAAAGATCTGCTTTTATCAATTGTGCTTTACAATCCACTTGAGCTTACAGAGTTTCAGTCAAGCACTTGAATTTTAAAACTCATGGATTATTGCTTTGAGCACCAGGGATCAAAGCAGTAATACCACCATTAAATTTCATGGTACTTACTTGTCTCTCGTCTTGTCAATAAGCAGTATTTTAGTTCCTCATTTAAATTAGCCACTTCTAGAGATTACTCCTCCAGTCGCTTCTTCTAAGGGGCTGGACTTTCAAGGGAGAGGGTGCTTTTTAAGCTTTTTAAGCATCTCATTTTGTAAGTGGTCATTAGAAGAAACCATTGGAAGATTATTGATTTCCTTGCAGCCTGGAAATATATGGAGTACTGTATAATTACAATTGCCTTTGAACAGTGGAATGTGTATAAATTGATGTTTTATAGTGATTATTTAGCTGCATTTTTAATGGGGTTGTTAGGCAGCTTGTGCGTGTTTTTTTAATGGAAGACTGAGAATATAGGGCTGAGTTGGACCTGATATATGTTTGTAAGACCAGCCGTACCCACTCCTACCATGGCAAAGGGCTCGGGGACTCCTGAGGAAGCAAAGAGAAGGGGAGGGTTCTTCAGCAAAATCCCCCACAGCCAACTAGTATCATCTCGAGGAACCTGGTGGTTCGGATATGGTTTCTGGCATGTTTAGTGAGTATCGAATGGACATCTACGCCAGTACTGTGTCAGTCCCTCAGATGGATCTCATAGCCATGGCTGGGAAGAGGTGTCACAAGTCTCCCACCTGGTATGTGAAGAGCAAGTTCTTTCGGTTTGATTTGAACCTGTCTTCTGCTTTCTTCACTCCATCCCTCTAGACTGGAGAAGGTGGAGAAGAGTGTCTCTGCACATGTCATTTGTGCAGGGATGGGAGTTGGACTCAGTGGTTCTTGTGTGTCCGTTACAACACAAAACACTCTATGATTACGATTTGTAGACCACTACTGGGGTAGCTGTATCTTTTTCTTATGAATAACTTTTCTCTGCGAGATCTTATCATCCCCCAAAGGTTCATTTGCTGCTTCAAACCCAAAGAGAATCACAAATAAAGCCAAAAAAGGAGGAACTCTTAATCAGGAGGGCAGCAAGAGGAAAGCAAGTTCAATGGAAAGATGCTGCAGTGGAATATATTATTTCCCAGAATAAGTACACTGAGATATTCCACAAAGTACATATGGTCCAACATCCAGATGAACTTACACTATTATGCAGCTCTGAGATAGAGGGCATCCCTTAGGCTGAGCTGTGAGGTTACAATATTACCTCTGTTGCTAAAGCTATTACTGTCTTAATAGACAAATCTAGCTAAGTCTGTCTGAAAATGAAACATATTTCAAAATTGAGTTGCTATGTAAAGGACCTCTGCCTAGATTAGGCTATTTGCAAGCAGAAACAGCTAAAGGTAATTAAAAAAAATTGAAATTTTTTTCCAAATTTTATTTTTTTTGTCTCTTTCTGATTTTAATTCCAGATTCCAACCAGGTAGGTCAGATGGAAATCAGGTGTTTCTTGATGCTTGACTTATGTGACTGCCTGTTCTATTTTAAGGCTCCAGAAGATGTTTTTACACCATCAGGTCATTATTTTTAATAGAAAACTGTTCTGGTACATAGTGGAACTGTACTTTAGTTCCTCACTAGTTTTTCCTGAAAGGGATATTAACAGTGTTTGGAAAGTCCTTTGATACCCTCACAAAGATGCTGTGCAAAAAAAGTCAGCTGAAATGTTTTTCTAGACAAAACTCTACTTCCATATGCATTGAATTTGATTGATAGTTTGTAAATATTTATTATTATTTTTTCTGTGCCTGGATTGCTAGATTTTTTTCCCTGATGAAAATTACATATAACTCTCAATTTCAGTTTCATGTAGCTGTATTTACTGCGTTTTTCTTGTGGACTGAATAGCTAAGGTAGAAGCTGTTGAACTGTAGCCAAGCCACAATTTTGTTCTTAATTAAAAATCCTGACTATGATTGATCAGTTAACGATAATAGACTTCTAGATAGACAATGCTAATTAAGGATTACCTGCGGTCTGCCCATAATTCACACTGCTGGAAATTACAAATAAAACTTCTGTAGGAGCCTCAGGTCTCTGCTGGTGGAAAAATGTTATCTTGGCTTCTCTGCTTGCTGCTGAGCAGAAGGGACCTGACTGAGGGCTGAGAACTTCCAGAGATGTTCAGAGGTTTCCAGAACTGTTCATCCGCCTCCAAGCTGGGACATGAAAGTTGTTGCTCTAAAAGCCAAACATGATAGGTTGTAGTAAATTTGTGCAACATGTGGAACATAATAAAAATATTAAACCTGCTAGTTAAGAGTGCTCAACTCCAAGAGTTATCTCCTTGACTTCCTTCCCTATTTATGAATATAATGTGCCCACATACAAAACTCAAGCAAATAGGGCCATAACAAGGTTGAGTGTGATGAGGTTTGCCTTTAAGAAGGGTGCTTGGCGTGGAAAAATCCTTGTGCAGCTACTACTTATGATTAGGATCTGGAAGTCTGCTGTAGCAGGGTGAGCTGAGCAGAGGACCAAAGGGGTGTGTGTGTCCTCTGTACGCCTTCCCAACGTCCAGAGCTTTAAAAATCTCCCTGTGTGGAGATCGGGGTAACGTCCCATCTACTTTGGTGAAGGCAGATTTCTGAGTGGGATGAGCAATGCGTTAACTGGCCCTTCTGCAAATCCTGCTCCACTCTGTCTTTATGCCATGACTGGGAGAGGAAAAAAAAAAAAGAGACAGATTCAATATTATACTTCCAGTACATAAAAAAAGATGTCTTATGTACTCTACGACCACTGGTTTACCTGTATTTTATGTGTCGATTATGAACACAGATGCCCATAAGTACACACATTGTTATCAGGAATATAAATATTGAATTTTCACAGAAACATTGGCCTGATTAATGATGGAAATTTGAAATAAAAGGCTCTGGAGTGCTCTTACAACAGCATGTTAATCTGTCCAAAGTAATGATAAAACCTTTAAACTACTGTGCTGTAATTACAGCAATAAGTAATTAGTACATTTAAAGGGCAGAAAGAGTGCTGTGCCTGAATTCAGTGGAGGGTAGCCAGGCAACAGCATAAAGTGGCATTTTGTGAGGCAAATGTGAGGAAACGTGCTTTGTCTTTAAATATAATTATCTTTAGATGGATGAAACTAAGTACTTTTATTAAGAGAACATTGGGATTTCAAAAACTGGAACTGTCTAAAGTGGACATATATGTAGTATACATCAGATGTGTGACATGAGTATTAATATCTTCCTCTGTAAAAGGTTTCCAAGTTCCTAAATAGTTGGTAAGGCAAAGCCAAAGTCAATGGGCAGCTTCCAAACTCAGGGAATTAAGGTTTCATGGAAGGATGGTAGACATGTACAGAGATCTCTAACAGGATGCTATTGAACAACTTTGTGGCACAAAGATCCCATTCATTGAAAATTGCAACACTGCCCTATCTTGGTTTTGATATTCTGAGCTGAGAGAGAAAATAAAAGAATTGGGACTGACCTTTGGGAAGGATGCTTTTTGGTGTGTGGGCATAGACTACGATATGTTTCTTTGAAACATTATTTTTTTGTACACAAAATGAAACCATTAATCAAAGTTAGAACAATCTTTGCCTTTCTTGGTTCAAGGATGAAATGTGAAAGAATAAAAATCCATTGGTCTCTTATAGCACCTTTCATATAGCAGTCTAAAAGATGCTTACAGTAAGTCAGACCTCAGGAACTCTGTCTTTTTAAAATAGTGCAATGTTGCCTCCTGTTCAGACAGCAAAGCAGACCATATGATTCCAGTTTTCAAACCTGTGTGCCTACAATTAAACTCACTTATCCATTTTAAACTGCAGGTGTTCAGAGCACTGAAACCAGAGACAAATTTGCCCGTTGTCCTACAAAGTCAGAGCTTGGACAGTGTTGCCTTGACTTCAGATGTCTTGCTCTGGATACAAGACTCTAGTTATTTAGGTCACATAAAATAGATCTGACATGTGTTGCTACAGCTGTAATACAAAAAGGGACTTTAAGAAGGGTAAGCACTAGTCCTTAGTATAAAAATAGGCTAAATGATTTTGGAAAGAGTTGAGGATAAGGAAGATATTAGGTTATTCTTTTTGTTTACATAGAAGGAATACATTTGATTTAACCAAATAATTTTGCTCTAGAAACCTTTTTTTTTTTTTTAATTTCTCAGTTGTACTAAATGCCAAATATTGTATCTTTGGATTCACAATTCCAATCTATCACTTACCGCAAATTACGAAAGCATATGACCAAGAAGAACACTTAAAAACAGTGGGGTTTTTTAGCTTGTTTGGGGTTTTTTAATATTTTTTTAACAAGCTAGCTAGCTCTCAGAAGACAATGCTAGATGGTTTTCTGGAGGGACTGCTACTCTCTTCAAAATGTTACATGCACATATAAACACACAAACTCTCACACTTTGTTTCTTGTAAAGAGTGTTGTTTCATAGCAATAATCACTGCATGAGTTTGCCACTCTTATTCCAGAGAGATTTCATTTAGGAGGATGTGATTTTGTTTCAAATGTATTTTTTTTCATCCTGTAAATATTCTGTGAGGTAGGAAGGAGAGTGTAGGCTGAAAAGAAACTAAAATTGTATTCATTTTGATAACTTAGTGTAAAGAAATTACGGATGACTTTCATTACAATACTAGATGATAAAAATTAACATCTCTCAAAGACACAAATTAAATTTGGAAGTCCACTCCTATGTTATCTGTCTGGAAGTTACTTTGGGAAAAGAATCACTTGAAGAATTTAGGAGCTAAATAGTGTTCACACTGTCTAAGGGGTGGAATAATGGCTGGATGCTTGGTTAGTCAGAGAGGAAACAATTTTTCAACTAGTATATTGTGTACCAAAGCACAGTAAAAGCAGGGTCCCACAAGAGACGAGATGCCTTCAGGAACAAAGACATGGTAAATCACAGGTTTTTCCTATGCTCCCCTCAGGTATGAGTCTTGTCGGCTACGTACACATCAGCACGTAGTCAAGACCAAGAGGATCCTGCTGATTCCTCGCCTCTGCATTGCGGGTTTTCTTTTTTCCTGCTCTAGTCCTGTTCAAGGGATGCTTATGAGGACCTGGGGTGTACCAGATGCACATCTCCCAGTTTAGTTACATCCAAAAGGAATCAAATCTGTGTGCTCTGATACTGAGCTATGGAGAGAGAAAACCACAGCAAAGGAAGTAAAACGAGGGATTTGCTTCCATGTGAGCTTCTGATCTGAGCCACAATGCTGATGTAAGCGTGTTTGTTATGTCCAGGTAGCTATTTCTGCTGAGAAAGGGATGAAATTTCCTGTGCACACCGTATAGAGATTGGAATAAGAGTCTGATGCTTGGTTAGTCAGAAGGGGAATGGTTTCTCAAAAAGAAAGCAATCCTGGCTGAGTCATCACCTCTGGGAACAGAAGGATTAGTGAGGCAGAAGCAAAGGAGAAAGCGTGGAGTAATGTGGAAGATTAATGGAGACCATTGCTGTGTTTCACTTTCATGATCTTGCCTCTTCAGCAAAAGTTTACAAAGCTGCTATGAACATTTTCAGTTGGTTCAAACTTTTAAGAACAAGGAGGAAACCAAAATCCATATTTTCACTAACAAACTTATTATACCAATTAAACTCGAGGTGATGGAGCTGGGAGAGAACTTTGGTCTGCTTTTTGACCACTGATCTTAGATGCTGCAAATTAGAATATTCTTAGATTTTTTTATATGATGCTTGAAACAGGTAAGATAAAAGCATTGGTTTGCGTTCCAGAGCCCGATTTGTTAGTATATATTGTATATGCAACTCAGACAGACACTTCCAATTCATTTTTTTAAAAAAAGAGTTCAAAAAATGAAGCTCTGAAAGTGTTTCCTAGACTGTTTCTAGGTGTTATTGTTGGATAGATGGATTTTTCTAGAACTGTATTCTAACACTTTGATTTCCATTGTACAGGAGGTGCAAAAGTATCATCTCTCTAGATTTTCTTCTCAGGTTTAATTTCTGCTCAGAAATTGACTGTTCATTTCAAGCTTTAAAATTTCAATACTTTCAAAAACCCCTCTTGCACTTACAGAATACAAATAATATGAATTAAAATTCAGCTCTGACTCGCAGCAAAACGTATTATATAACATGTTTTTAAAGATAAGGGTTAATTGAAAAAAATGGCAGCCAAGTCATTTCTCTGAACATTAGCACCGTGTGTATCACAAGCAGCAAGCAGGCACTGGATTATGAGCAGGTTCTGACGCACTTCAAAACCATGTAAGGACGGGAGGACAGCATGAAACGAGCACCATGTGCTGGCAGGTTTGCATTCATCTGATGAGAACAAGGCTTATTTTTTAACCTTTAGAGTAGGGATCCTGCAAGTTGGAGGGACAAGTTGTGCATGGGAAGGTGCAGCATCAGGGTGTTCTGCACGGCATATGAAGGTGTCTTGGAGCCGGTAATAACCATGTTGATAATCAGGGCTGCCTTCCCCTTGCTGATTTGTACAGAGATTGTCATTGCTCCTGCTGAAGCTTATGATAATGCTCCTTTTTTTCTACAGCTGGTGTGATGTTGCTTGCTGAGCGTTGGGTCTAAACAGAGAAGATGCTCGATATACTAGATTTTCTGATTAAGCTTTTCCCAGGTCTGTTCCTTTCAGTTCCAGCTGGCTTTAACTTTCTCAATATAGACACTCTCATCTGCTTGACTTTCCATTAGAGGGTTACATGTAGGGTAAAAGGGGGAGAGAAAACCAGAATTCCTCACCGGTATGTGTGTACTTACATAAAATACACTAGGTAACTAGGTACAATTTTGACACATTCCTGTAAAGTGTGGTATACAACTTATGAAGATGTGTCCAGTTTATTTGTGCTGTGTGTCACATTAATTTATGGCTGTTTGTGCTGCTGGTGGAAATCAGATTCTAAGATGCAAGCAGAAGTGAGTAGAGCTAATGTGGAGATTTCAGCTCTGCTCTGCACCATTCCATGCTCTCTTTGATTTCTCATCCTTCATATTACAGCAACATGAGATTCTTTCAAATACAGTTAAAACCTGAAGTCAAAGGCAATATCTCATAGGATCACTGTGATGAAGCTTATTCTGTGGGAGACTCAGTATTATTTTTTTTTTTATTTGTGGTAATTCATACACACACATATGTGTGTCACATATCTGGCATATTTGAGTTGCTATGTTAAAACTTGCTTTATTTGCAACTCGTTGTGGTTGAAGGAAGTCCAGTTTTATTTTACACTAGTGAAAATTGTTTCCATTTATATTCTGGATATATTTACATAAAATATTAATATCTCCTAATGAATGAGTATTCACCAAAGTTTCCAATTTCAGTGTTTTTTTAATTCCCTGAGTATCTTTTATATATTTTTATCACACAAATATTTTGGTATCTTTGCATTCTTCTTGCCAATGTTATTTTTCTTGTGCAGAGAGATTACTTATGTATTTTGTTCCTGCAGTCCTTTTCGTGGAAACTCTCTTTCTTCCTGAATATTAAGAACAAATCAATAAAAAGTGAAAGCTTAAAAATATTCCCAAGCTGCATGTAAAACAAATGGGATTTTTAAATGCTGAGTTAACATCTCTTCCCATCACGTTTCTGAATGAGATATAAAACTGAGGTCTTGACCACATGCAGTCGTTTAACAGATCCCATGGCACTTTTTTCAAGAGTAGAGGTGAAAGCTGCAATGTCATGGCTTAATTTCAATTGGATAATTACATTCTACCTACTTAAAAATTCCTCTCTGGTTTCAGTTAGAAAAGATATTCCTCATTTTTCTCCTAAACTGCTATGTTGTGCATCACTAAAAGGCTTTTGCCCTTTGCCCCCAGTAGAAATGGTTGTTCCCAGACATTTCAGTAATGAGTGAGGCGATCATTATGTATCTAATTTGCAATGAAATTTCCTAAAGCATCTCAAATGCCACAAAAATTGTGGAAATATGGCAGGTACTGTGCCCCTCAAAGACCATACAGTGCACCTCGTCCTATGTTTTGGAAGACTGATTAGGCAGTGTAAGCATAGAAACAATAGATGAAACATTTATTATAAAATATTCCTGGCATTATATCTAGGTTGCTGGTAGCATTTTTTGCTCAAGCATGTGAACAACAGCTACACATGCTTATAGTGCAAACTCATTTAAGATTACAGGGCTAAAGCTAGTAAAATTACCTTAATTTTTTTTTTAAGTCCCACCTGACAACACTCTCTGAAATGTATTGACACTATATCTCACGCAGGTGAAGCACAATTCTGCTGAAGGTTCCTGAGAGCTTTGTGAACATGATTTCAACGAAAACACAATTTAGCTGAAGCCTGAGGACTGTCGAGACTCCTGATGCAACAAGAACACTGAAGTATTTCTGAACAGGGCTACGCTGTGTGGAGAAGATGTTTTGTGAACAGAGAAAACGAGTGGTGGAGATTTAATTCGCTGGCCTGAATAAGGAGGTAACTTGAAAAACCTGGAGGTCATGCATGCTGTTCGGGTGTTTTGAATCAACCTGCGTGGAATTTAGCACTGTTAGGAACAAAGCTACTTTAAGGTTAGTAGTCTTCCAATTGAAACATCTAAAGCATGGTTGCATGTTATAGTTTGAGCTCTTCTAAAAGCTTATTGGAGTGGATAAATCCTGTTTCCCTCTCTCATCTATAACTCCCTGTCCCAGACGTGTTTCTTCTATTTATTAACACCTTGTAGTGGCTGTGGTACTCATCTGAACAACCTTATTTTTCACAAGCAGAAAGGCCATACACGGCTGGACCTTTTAGCCCAAAACAAAACAGCTAATAGCTTTGCCTAGGTAATAACCTCTCCTCCATATACTGGAGGAGGTAGCGAACAGTTGATCTGCCATCCTTTCTCTGACACTTGTGTCTTTATCCAGGGCTGTCTTATCTCCCTTTGCTCACCTATTTTCCAGGCTGAAAACTCCTAACCATTCTTTGGATACAATCTGTTCCTAATCTATGATCCTCCTTGTTGCTCTTCTCTGAACCTTTTTTAGATCTGCTCAGTCATTTTTGAGATAGGAGAGCCAAACTACATTATTCAGTGGTCCAGAGTTCTCTCTTTTTAATTTTTTTCTTTCCTTGTAGTTCCTAAGACTTTATTTACTCTTTGACTGCTACTGATCTCTGTGCTGATGTTTCCTGGAGTTACCTATCATAATCCTAAGATTGCTTTCCTGGTAAAGGTCAACTCAAAGCCCATTATTTTCTTTCTGAAGTTAGGATTGCTTTTTACTGTGTGTGCCAGGTATTATTCTATACTGAATTTTATCTGTCTTTCCACATAAAGCTCCTCAGTGTCGTAAGGTCTTTCTAGAACTCTTTGCAGTCAGCTCTTATATTTTCTACTCTAAATAACTTTCTACCATCAACAAATTTTGCCACCTTGCTATTCAGTGTGTTCATAACGTTACAGATACGTTAAACGTCAGACACCTTGATGCGGTATACTGTGATATGCTACTGGAGATCACTCTCCATGGAGAAAATTACCCTATTCTCAGTTTGCTACCTGTTCACCATTTATTTTGCCTATTTTTCTTTTTATGCAAGGGTTGCTTAAATGTCTTCAGACATTACTATAGTAAGGAGATTTGTTGGGAGTCATTTGGAGGTGTAAATGGATTGTATCAACTGGATTTGCCCATGTAAAAATCTTATGATTCCATCTAAAAGTGTCAGGTTTGTGAAGCTTGGCTTTTCCTAGAAGTACCGATAACATTTATCCAAGTGCTTCAGTTCATCATACACATTCAAGAGCAAAATGGTAAAAAAGAGAGCCAAGAAAGTACATCAGTAGCACTTTGCTGTGTTAACAGGGTTGGACTAGATGACCTTTGGATGTCCCTTCCAACCCGAAGCATTCTATGATTCCAAGGTGAACTGACATCCTGAGCATCACGCTGGTGGGTGCGTGTGATCTCTCAGCAGCAGAGAGCTGGACATGAAACCAGTTGTGTGGCGGGGATGTGGCTCCATGGGCAGCATCTGTGGCTTCTTCCTCAGCAGATGGGCACGGTGGCTGCTGGACTGGTCCAGTGCACTGCTACTGGAGCTGGGTCACCTCACCAGCCTCTTCTGATGTTCAGGTGTTCTCCTCCCACCCTTTCCTTGTCACTGGCAGATGTGGGGAAGACAGCCGCGGATTCACAGGTTCCTGTTAAACAAGCCAGAGGCATTGTGTTCTTCTTTTGTGGGACAACATGCTTTTAAAATCCTCTTTTAAGTAGCAGTCCCTGCAAGAACCTGGTAAGCGTTAAGTTCTTTGACTGGACTAACAGAGTTTCTAGGTGTACCCCAGACACTCCATTTAGCTCCTCTGAGAGATCCAATTATTTAAGCCTACTTAAAACTTCTAATTGAATTTTCAAAGCAAAAATGATTTAATTGTAATTTAAAGCCTTCAAAAGATGAGAGGAATACATCAAATTGTTCTTTAAATTGGCTCATAACTATGTAGCTGCAGTAACATACAGTGAAAGTTCTGTCACTCTATTAAAATATACAAGAAAAAAGAGAGAGGTCATCTTTGCCTACTCAAATATCATACTGAATTCAAAACAACAAATTAAAATGTAAATTAAAGTCTCTATTTTTTAATTTTTGCAGATGAAGAAAGACTGTGACGATAAACTTCAAACATTCTGATGACTGTCTCATTTTCTTCTGGGGAACTAATGAACACCATCATAAGATGTGAGTGTAAGATAAAAAATATCTACTGGCTTCACTAGGTTATTGTACTGCAACACCTAACTTAAGTAAATTTAGAGAACTTGAAAGTCTTCTAACTGCTGTAGTGTTCAAAGAGTACATTTGGAATGTTTAGTAAATGGAGCCAAATTATTTTTACACGGTAAGTAATTGAAATCTAAGAGTACTCCATTACTTTACAAGGAAACAGAAATGCATTTGTAGTTGCCTGTATTTTGAATACAGCAAAAATCCTTTCATTTGACTCTAGCTGGTAGTGATTATCCATGAATCAGGATTCTGCTATGCAACTGTTAATGTCTGGTTTGTAAGCTGTATTCAAACTTGCTGGAGAAAAGTTAAATAAAAATATATACATTCCACAGCAACAATCTTCTTTATTTTTAGCTCTTTATTTTGAGATGATGTATTTTGACTGATATACCAGACAACCTGCACTTGCAGGTCTTTATATCCATGTTTCATTTTCCACATTAAAGATGGTTGCAACTTCATTGCTTTGAATAGAGAAAACATACATATGTGTAATCTCCAGTTTTGCAAAAATTTGCACCGTGCAAGTATCTGAATAAATTTTTAATTTTTTTTTTTCTAAACCTATTGGGTAAACTTAAGATCATTACAAATAAGTAAACATGCAAAAGAAGGTACTTTAAGTATTTTTTTTTAAAAAAAAAACAACTCTTTCACAGAAAAAAAAGGTAAAGGTAAATTTTCTATAATGGCAAAAAAGTATGAATAATTTAATAGGTAATCTGGTTGTGAAAGCAAACATATTAAGGCACAAATATCTAAACCAAAACATTGGCTATTGTCTTCTTGTTTCTATTTCTTCTCAGAACAATTTGCCTTGATTAAATATGGTCAGAACCTCCCATGAGGTGGCACGAGACAGGAAAGGTGGCCTCTCTTTTTCACCTCTGGTATACTGGAATGGATAGACTGCCTATAAGCCAAATCTATTTGCCATCTTCTACTATTTCGTTTAGGTATCTAATATTAAAACCGATATATATCTGCTGGGCTTTTTGTTTAAAAATATGAATGGAAAACTTTAAGGTAGGCTATGTATAAGCACTGAATTCAGCAAGACAGGAGACGTGTTGCAGGCCTGAAGATCCAGAAGATGTTGCCAGCAGCTTTACCAGACATTGTGCTGGTAAAATCTTCCTGAAAAGGTGAGCAACTTCTAGGCTGATTTAGTGTACTTGGGTTATTTATGAGCTATGGGAAAGAAGTTGCATCTCTCAGGTATTACATACCTTCCACTTCTGAAGTGATCAGACCTGCCAAAAGACATAAATGCTGTTTTTTCTCAGATGTCTCTCTTCAGATGTGAAGTGTCTTTCTCCCATGATGCTACAGCACAAACCTACTGTATTTTCCTCAGTCCCTTTCTGAGAAATTGACTTTTTCCACATCACTAACTTGGTAGGAAGTCATCTCCTTCTGTGACTCCGCGCTTTGTTCGTTTGGTTTGTAAAGACCATAGAAAAGCCTAGAATTTCAGCCTGCCCCTTAGACAGTTGAGCTAATTTGGGGGTTAGCAGACCCATCTGTAATATAAAAATTAGATAGTATGTCAATAAACAATAGTTCAGAGTTTTTTTTCTGTCGTGCAGTCCTTTACAATATATTCTGGATGATGCGCTCTGCCTGTGACATTTGCAGCCACTGAGAACTTCTGGGAGGAAGGTCATTCAATAGCAAAAACTCATTTTTGACCACAAAACAGTGGGCAAGTTCAAGATGTTACTACATCTGCAGTTATTGATAGCAGGCTGTGATTTCTTTTTGTTCTCGGTAGCTTTGGATTTGCATAGATCCTTGTAATATTAGAATATTATTAGTTAATGAGTCTGCCTATGTATTTTGAATGGAATAAATAGCATGGAGCTCTCACTGCTTTGTAGGTTTGCTGCTTTTCCCTCTAGGAGCTCAAGCAGAAGTCATAAAACTCTGCATTTTAATAGTTCCATGGCCTATACATGTGGATCTCTATGGATTTAAAGTTGCCTTTGAAGTCAATGAGAACACTAGACAAAGCTAATAGTGTCTGTGTTCCCTCTTTTGTCACATCAAAACTAAGCTCGTGTGTGACACTCAGCTTCTGGGTTGTACTTTCCAATGGCATAACAATAGATGACACTCCTGTGTACCATAGTAAACAACAAGCATTGACATCTCTTGGGGCGCTTTTGAATATTTTTGCATTAATAATGTGTTTTTTTTGACAACCTTCTAACTGATTTTGCTGGAGATAATGAGGACTTGTCATAGTACCTGTCTTCTGTTGCACTGTGTGCTGCTGGAATCCAGCTAAAATGAAGTTGTAATGACACAGTAAGAGGAGGGGTGGCTTTTTCTTGAAGTTCATGTACTTTCACTCGTTAAATTTACTTGAGTCATACGATAAACGTTTTTTCTCTTGATTGGCTACCTCTGTCATCTAAATAATGCTTGTTGCTAATTTTGCTTCGTGAGGCAGTTGCAGGATTGGGATTCACAGCTCAAATCCTGTCCATTATTGTACTTTCCTTCTGTCTTGCTTGTGTTCTTTGCATCGTTGGCACCAGAATTTCTGCATTTTGTTTTTTTCGTATCTCAATGTCTGGCTTACCATCTTTTTTTTCCCTCTGAGCTTGCATACCTGTGTTTTGCTCATGCCAACGAGAAGTCTTATTCTTGGTAGTTCTACTTCTAAGGTGGGATTCTGTGTTTTACACATTTGTACCACACATGTTTAAAATGATGTCTGCAGACATATTCTATCCAATTTTCATCATATTACCTTCTTGTCTCCCTCAGCATTTGGGGTAGGCTTGTTGGGGTTTTTTTGTTGTTGTTGTTAGGTTGTGGGGTTTTTTTGGTATTAATTTTGCAGCAGAGAGCTGGTCTATACTGTACAGTGCAACATGTCACAGATTGTGGCATGCAATTCTATCAGTAGCACTAATTAAATTACCCTAGAACTGGAATTATTTAGTGCTGCATTCAAACTAACTAGTTGTGCTGAGAGTCTAGAGTTGTTATTTTTAGGACAGAAATGACAGTACTCTAACTGTAGTTCCTTTGCCCTGCATAGGATATGGGTTATGTTCTTGCTGCTGCTGAAAGCCAACTCAAAATTTATGTACATCCGTGCTCGCAGCCTTGAGACTTAGCTGACACATGGAGCTTACGTTCACTTTCTGAAAAGGGATTAAATTCCTCTCATGGACTAATGTTTCAGGATAAATAAGCAGATTGTATGAAGATTGTCACTTAAAATGAAAATTTATTACAGCCTCTGAACTAAATAACACTGCAGAGGATGTGCTGAGCATCAATTTTTCTCTTATTAAAACTAAATCGCAACTTTCATGTTTTAGAAACAGTTTGTTAAAACTTGTCTTATCTATTTAATTAAAGGTAAGTATCCCTATATGGAGACGGACAAACAAATTAACGTGATATACCTCAGCTTCTCCTGAGGAATGTAATATTCTTATCTTTGGAACACTAATTGCTGCACTTAGGGTTTTGTTAAAAATGAATTGATATTTGCTGAGAGTACAGATTTTACAGATGCAGAAAAAAATGAATTAGTACAACAGCGTTTGAATGCTCAGATGAAACAAGGTATTTAAATGTTAATATAGAGTTTTTCTAATAAGAGGAAAAATATTAGTTTAGCAAATTAATCCCAGTGCATTGATGTCTTTCATGGGATTGTAGTGCTTTGTTAATCTATCATATTACAAAAAGGTTGAAAGTAAAAGCTATTTCTGTCATAGTAAACTGTAGCAACATATGTAATAACAGGGAAGATTAGTTCCTGCCTACACAATTAGGCAATGTATTGACTTAATACAGTTCATGCACATACATAATAAATGGGAGTTTATTATAATATGCATGCAGCCATCTTGAATACACTGATTAGCAACATAATACAGTCAAACATAATCACATATATTTGTATTTTGTCGAGTGAAAATTAAGTCAATGTATTCCAATGTTCTGTATTAGCTGTGTTAAGCAGTCAAGCTGTATGGAGACAAAAGAACTAACTGATATTTGTTTCAGTAAATCCTTCCTTACATTGACAAGTAAATATTCCACGGACCACAGATCTCCGTGAGAAGAAACAAGGCACGTATTGGAACAGAAGCAAGCAATGTATTAATGGGATATATTAACGGTTTAGAAAATAATCTGTAGCAAGCAGTAAGGCATGAGTAACAGCTGAAACGGTTTTTCCTGGGTCTCTGGTGGGAAGCCATGTCTCTTGGGACATGGAGCAGGAGCAGACTTAAAAATGACGGGCAGTTTATAACCTTACCTCACTGGTCTTCCTGTCATCTACTTGTCCCAAATACTTGACAAAGATGGCAGTGTAACTGGGAAATCTATTTAACATGGCTCACCATCCAGGTTCCTTGCTAGTGGTATTGTTGTCCTTCAGCAAGACCTCTTTTGAAGGTCATAGATGTGAGAAGAGCTGATCTAGGATCTCCCATCCTTACTGGATGTGCCAAAGGGTCGTGAATCGCTTCTCTAGGCCATGACACCAGTGTGGCTGAGGGCTCTTCTTGGTCTTCTTAAATATACTTTGCCCTATTAATTTCCTGAAATTTAAAATTCCAAACCAAACAACAACAATAAAAAAAAAAACACCACACAACAAAACCAACCCAAAACACAGCATCAAAAAAACAACCAACCCCCAAAACAAAAAGCCCAGCAAACCCTAAATTGCCAATACAAGTAATGGGTCTGTAGGAAGAGACATCTCTGTTACTTGGAGGATGTTCACAGGTAATTTGGAATTTGCCACTAATTAGCTTGAAGCAACTGAACTGTCAGTGTAGTTCCTTTCATTGTGACCCTTAATGAAACTTCCAGTGGTAGCAAATACATGACTACACTTTCTTTTACACAGAAATTCAATCATTACGCATTCTTGAATATTACCTGCCAATTAAAAGGCAATTTAAGAGAAGTAACAGCAACCTTGATGTCAGGGGAGCCAAGATATGCAGTTGTAACTCATGGTCTTCCTTGATGGCAGCTTCAGAGCCAAGCATGTCAGTGACACATAATTTACAAGATAGAACCGTGTTACATGAGTTATGTAAATGACTCTGAATTATTATTCTGCCATCAATAGTACAGCAATTTTAGGAACTCCTAATTTACCCAGTAGGAGAGGGGTTTATGTGGCATATAGAAATGAATGAGCCACACATGCTTCTCTTGCTTAAAACAGAGAGGTTTGAACTGTGTGATAGGCCTATAATATTCACATGTCAGAAAGAATTTTTTTAAACAGTAAAGTATTTGCCCTTGGTATTAAAAATAAGAGGAGTCCCAGCTGAGAAAAAGAGGGACGACTGCTCTGGTTTCTTGCTGGGTTTGCTTTCTGCGGTTGTCTTGTTATGAATCTTACCTGAAAATAACCCAATTCTGTCAGTTTTGGCACTATATTCATTTCGTGTGTAGAAGCTACATTCATATAAATACCATTTTTTTTCTGTTTAAGAGAAATACTAAAATATGAAAGCCAGATCTTTCACCTTGACATAAATTGACAAAATCTGTACACTCCAGGTAAAAGCAACCTGATCTACAATAAGTGAGGATCTGGTTTTTGACATAAATGCAAAATAAAAGTTCATCAGTTACTTTAGACTTCTAATGAGAAAATAAAATTAATTAGAATGGCATTGAGTGACATTCCTTAAAAATACTTTAAATTGAAAAGTCTTAAAAAACACTGACTATCCTTGACTACAACCACTGATCCTGAAAAAATGCCATGCTTCAGGAAAAAAGATTATCTTAAAAATGGTGGTATATGTCACATGTGCTTTTTAGATAGTGGAAAATGAGTCCTTTCTTATTTAAAAAGTAAATTAAAAGGAATAAAGCTAAGACTGTAAGAAAAAAAAAATCAATGTTCAATTTAGTAAGGGGTAATTCAAATATACTTCAGACGTCTATGGAAATTACCTGCAGTTTGGACTCAAGGAAATAAGATCACAAATCTCTTTATTATAGGCAGGTTATGAGGTAAATTATAATTTATTGCTTAAGGAAAAGCTACAAAAAATGTCTTTAATACCTTTGTAGTGTTGCTAGTTCCTTATGAGAGAAGCCAGGAAAACTACAAAAGTTAAAAATAGTGAAGGGAAATAAGATTATTACAATATTAAAAAATATATTACTGGGTCATGATAGTGAAGCACTTACAATGGATGAAAGTAAACCAATGTTTGTGTGGGTGTATTTTTTTCAATTAAATGCTGTGCAGAAGTAGTATCTGGAAAAAAAAATGAATACATTTAACAGACATTTTTCACTAAAAACAAAAAAAAGCTTTTTAAAAAGCTTCTTATTTTTCCATAATATGTTTGAAATATTCTTTCTCTCTTACATGCAAAGATGTTTCCAAGGTGTGGATGTTCCTCTCTACACATATTCAAATGCAAATTATAGAAAGATAGTTATTAATAGTTTCAGTTTGAGGGGCTCCTATAAAATTAAAAAGTGAGAATTTTCTGTTAATGTCATTTCTGAAAACATAGTATTAGTTATCATTAAATGCAAAGAGACTATTTTGCCCAAGATGGAATACAAGAAATTATCAGTGAAACACTTTGCCTCTGTTTTTTCATGGTAGTGTCAGGTTATTTAGGACAGGGTATGTTCTTTATCCCTGAATTGAAAGAAGAAAAATATAAGCAAATATTGACCATAGCTGACCTTGTCAATTGTGTGTCATTAATCTAACAGTGACATTATGCAGCATAAATTTAGGAAACACATATTGATCTCAGTGGTGACCTAAAAGTGACGTATGCAATGGTATCTCAATGTAGCTCAATGAGGACAAGGACAGTTCTACTGCAGCTCTGTTACTTTTTGTTCAACTTTTCTGTCCAGAAAGATCTCCAAAAACCTGAATAATTTCCACAGGAGAAGGTGAGGTTTGTGCAATGTGCACTCACAAGAAAGTGAAGTTCTAAATTTACCTGTTCCCCCTTCTGCTGCCAAGGAGACTTGATTTGGATTTTTGAGAAGGAAAAGGTGCAGACGGCTGCAGAGACAGACTTACGGGGATATTAGTTTTGCGATGTGGTTACATTACTGGACAACTTTATTTCAGTCCAGCATAACATATAGGATTATAAATCATATGGCAACGTATTGCCCACCAAAGTTGCAAATGGCTGATTGGAAAATAAACACAGGAAAATGATGTAGTGAAACAATGAGGAGGAATCAGAGGATGATTAATGAATCAGTATTCAGCCAGAGAAAAGCACAGACTAATAAATGAAAGCTTTCCTTTTAGGTAGTTAACATAATGCTGCTTAGTTGACTACTGAAGTGGCCAACTGGAATTACTAAAATAATGAATAAAGTCAATGTTTAAACTTTTCAGAGTGGACAATGATGAAAATAAAGACTGAGGAGTTCACTGGGTCATGCATTACATCTGTCTACAGGGACACAATTAATTCTTTCTGTTCTGGAGATTTCTTTGATTTATTGCCAAATGTAATGTTGATTTAAACCAATTATTCTTAAATTTGGATCAAAGTCACAATAGTGCTCATGCTGTGATATATATATTTAAGAGACTGAGGTCAGTATCTGATGGCACCTCAGTTTACTGCTAGTTGCTGTTCTACAGCAGCTGCAAGGCAGAGTGTTTGGCAGTTCTTTTCCAATTGTCTGGTGTTAATTTTCTTTTCTCTGTGTTTCCTGTAACAGAGACTCAGACATGGATTCCAGAAGTTCTACTTAAAAAATAATTTGTTTGTGAGGTAGAGCATAGAGCAGCTCCAGCTGGGTGCCTCCTGAAGAGGGACCTCAGATAATCTTAGGCAATTCTACCCCTACAACCCACATCCCTACCACCCCTATATCACCAAGTAGTAAATTAGAGTCTGAGGTCTCCCCATTCTTCATTAGGTCTCTTCATTTTTGTCAGGTGGGCCCTCAATCAAAGTCCTGACCTTCACTTGCCATTTTGCACCTGCAGCAGGAGGAAAATAAGTTCCTGGCAAACTAAAACTTTCTTCTGTTTCTCACCTTGTGTTAGATGCCGTTCTGCTCCTCTACTTATCTCCAGGCATGCAGCTCCCCTTATCTTCTAGCTTGAAGACTCTGAGGGCTTTTCTACTTAATGAAGCAGAAAGTTCAAAGGTTCACAGCTTGCAGAAGTTACGGTAAGCAAACTTACTTACGCCAAGCAAATTCTATATAAGCAGTTTCTAAGTGAGCTCTATACGAAGCAGTATACGCGATAATTCAATAAGCGAAGGCAGTCTTTTCCCCGATGTCTGGTAACATATGCTGTTAGAACTCCTACCCATAGATAATGTCATAAAGATACAGACACATTAGTATCTCTGTCTCCTACAAATTCTGTTCAATAAATGTTAGCTCATTGTGTATGCAATTCACAAAGGCTAAATGCAGCTGATGGAAGAAGATAACAATAACCATGTTTCAACTTGAATGGCAATATGAAGTAACATTTTTTGACCGATCTTTTTGATGAAAGCGTAATCACATAAAATTACTGCAGACCATAGTGTCCATTTTGTGTTCCTTTGAGGAACACAATGACATTGTTATGAAAACATCACTGCATTGGACATCAAAATAGTTATTTGTCATTAAGTTCCAGCTGACATTAATACAGCCTTGAAGTACTACTAATAAAAGTTTTCTCTGTAAATTTATATAGCAATACAAGTCCATGCAAAACACCTTCAGAAACAAATGCAACTTAAAAGTTTGAACCCTCTTTCCCTCTAACGATATTCCAGGTGGTATATAGGAATTAAGAGGACTTCAGCATCTGAATTTGATCTCTCTTTGATTTTGAGTCTCCAGAAGCCCTGGAAGCAGCTTTTTCTGAAGTAATTTAATTCAATGAGCTCCATAGCAGCATGATCACTGCATCCTCATCCTGTGGGTGTGATACCTGGAGTAAAAACACTTCAAAACAGGCTGTTTTGCACAGACTCAGTAGTGTCTTGAGTTTTGCTTTTGTGGGAGAAGTAGAAGTCCATGCTGGAGCTCCCAGTTTACTCCCATGCTGGTAAGTACCTGATTTGCTGCTGATAATCACTTTCCTCTTCATTAACTACAGCTCTCTTTTTCCATTGACACTTCATGTAGCCAGTGCTAGATATTCCAGTGCTAACGAATTTGATTGTGTTGTACAAGATAATGGGCCAAAATAGCACAAGATCAACTCTTCTGTAAAGAACATAAGCACCTGCATTAGCATTTTATGTTCCAGCAGCTTGCTGCTTTCTTTGTGCCATTATATTTATTCTGTCTTGATTTCTAGCTCTGAGCGTGATGAATGCGTGTACTCTTAATTTCTCATAGGGAGGGTGGCAAGCAGCGTAATAGATAACTTCAAAGCATAATGAAAAGAAAAATGCAATGAGCCATATTTAGAACTCTAATGATTTTTTTTTTCCTTATCATTTTGACTGATGAAAATGGAGCAGTATGACCTATGTGAATGCGTAATTCGTTTCTTACTTGGGAGGCTTCAAATACTGCCTGGCTGGCCTTTTGAAATGGCATGATTATGGCTAAATTGCACATTGCCAAGGAGAATTCCATTTTTCTAAGAACATAGTGAAGTAAAATTATCAAAATTATAAAGAAGTTATGGTTTATTCAAGCCAGCAGAAAGACAGCTACAAACTGACCATTTTAGCAGCTTTTTTTTTCTCATTGCTACATGCATTTTAACATTTGCACATTCCTATTGACTTTACAGTTTGTTTCTGAGGATGGTATTATGCATGGTCTAGTAGAAATAAGCTTGATTTTTTCCAGGTAGACTGGTAGAGAAAATTAATGGGCAGACATCAGCTAGTGTTTTGAATGTTTAGATCGGTATTTTCATTGAGGGACCAGGGAAAATTTAATTCGAAAATGTTATAGCTCTAGACCCTTAAAACTAAACTTGTCTTGAAGAGGCTTCAAGTCATTCAGGCCAACTGTGCTAAACTCACTAAAATCAGAAATAAAATACTTTTCTAAAGGAGAGTTTTAAGCTGACATATTATTTTGCAAACCATATATATGGGCCCTAAAATATGTTAGATATCCATTTTATTTTGAAAACCTTCATTCCAGCTACTTCTGTAAAAGAAGGGCTTTGCAACATTGATATAAATTTGCTCACAGTATTAATAGTAAGGCTTAAAGAGGAAACATTTAAGAAGAGTAGGGGGTATGTTGTTTTCAAAGATGATGCTCTTAAAAAAATACAAAAATGTCGTAAGAGCTTCCCTTAGTAGTGAAAATATTGTAGTTGTGATGAGCACTGTAACTTGCAGACCCATGAAAGTAAAGGTGATAGAAGCAAAATTGGCTGTGCTGAAAAACTAGGATTCCTCTACAGGTAATGAAGAGGTACAGGGTGCACCAGAGGGAAATTCACATCACCCATCTCAAGTATTGGAAGACTGAATGGGATTGCTCACCTCTGGAGGTGTCTACCTCCCCTCATTAGAGAAGGCTACTCCTTAATTATGAACACGTAAACAGTGGAGCTCAGATTATTTTTTTCCAGACCTACATATACTTAGTGAGTGATGAGCTAAATAAAACCCTTTGTTTACTGTAGCAATAATATTGTTTTGAACCCAATCGCTTAAATACATTGGTAATGCGCGTAGATGGCCATGACAATTGTAGTACAGCAAAAATATGTGTTCACCAGAAAAAGAGCACACTTACAGGATCAATAACTTTCCTGTTCATTGTAAAATATTCTTAGATGTATTACATCAGCGGTTTTTGGGAAATGAACTGACACATCAGTGACACATAGAATTTAGGATACAGTTACTTTGTCCTTGGTAATAAATCTATTGCGTAGTGCATACTAATGCATCCAATGAAGTTCATTGTTTTCCAAAGTTGGAAACATTTCAGAAAATATTGATATGTGAGAGAGCTGGGAGTCTGATGATATGGGGACTTTTGTAATTGGATAGAATATGTAGCTTACCATGGTTGTTAGTATTGCAATACTGTTGTAATAGCAGTCTTCCTCACCACGTATTTTCACTCTGTTAGCTTGATGAATACCAAGAGGACATTGGTACCAGAGCTGACAAAGAAACTCATTTAAATTAGAAGCTACCACAAACACACTGAATAAATAGTGTTTTTCCTGAGGTTAAATTTTGTTTGCTTATTTTTGTTTAATTTAAATCTCTCGAGCTGTCAGTGAAAAAGTTTTAATTTAGTAAGTCAATAAAACCTCTATTTTATAGTGAATTGTTCTCTGTTGGTTTTTTGTTTGTTGGTGGGAGCTTTTGTTTTGTTTTGTTTGGTGTTTTTTTGTGGGTTTTTTTGGTGGTGTGTTTTTTGCTGTTGTTTTCCTAGGCTAAAAGCTGCCATTCTGTGGTGACTGGTAACACATTGTGCTCCTCTGAATTCTTGCCATGCATACTTGAAGAGTGTCTTCTAACTCACAGCTTGTTTTCCGTTCTGCTTCTGATTGGTTTTGCTGCGTGTTTATTTTGTTACCTGTGCCTAAAGGCTGTTTTCATATGTGGGAACAGCTAATGCATCTTCTGATTTTTGCCATATGGCAGGTTTTACTTCTCTGTGTGATATCCTCTTGATTACACTCATCAGCACATTCCCCAAAAGGCAATTTAGACAACTCTCTCTGCATATGCAGAAAGAAGCATTTGTACTTTCCTGCTGGAAGTTACCAAATAGATCCGTTCCCTGGCAGCACAACTTGTCCTTTTCCATTTCTTGGATGGGTACAGGGCAGGGGGTTTGGAGGTACATGTTGTTTTGAGCTTCCTCGGGGTGGAACTGGCATTACCTGGGTGTGGAATGCAGCGCTGTGCAGGTGACGATGGGGAAGATCAAGCTCCTGATGAATTAAGGAGCAGGAATTATGGGAAAGGAGATTTGCTAAGCTTTAAATTCCTTATCTCTTTCCAAAAACAGAACATCGTAATCGCCTCTGTGGGTGAAACCGCTTCTTTGAAGAAAGCTTACGCAAAGCTGAACTTTATTTTATGCTCTGTTTTAGCCAAAGAGGTTAACTAGTACAGTAGTATTGGATTGTATTTGATTAAACTCTAGAAATTTACAAAAAATAAGGATCATCAATAGCAGCACGTTGTTCCAATACATCTGGCTTCACAGATGAACCTCATCAAGGATATTGCTGAATTATTTGTAGTACAGAAAAAAAATGTTTTGAGTCATCTGCATGAGCATGAATAAAGCAAAATCTTGTGTCACATCATTACGCACCATACCTGTGCTGACATGCTCCCTTATTACCCATCAGTTATAGTACAGGAGTTTTCCATAGTTATACACGTGTTTAATTAATTCTATCTGTTAGTAAGTGATTTTTTTCCCAGTTATTCTCACTCTTTAGCTCACACTGTGTTTTGGCTGCTTTTCCAAACTGAGCAGTACCTGTATAACAGCAAAGAATATCTCTTGAATTAGTATTGTCATCTAACATTTCCTGGCCAAAGCACTGAAGTGTCTGAGCTCTGTCGCTGGGTTCTCCAACATGTAGTGATGAGTCCTGCTGGTGCTATGCAAAAACCAGGCCCCGCAGCTGGTCACCATGATCAGAATGATCTGTCTCATCTCACTAATAATGCACAAAAAGTAATCATATTGCAGCAGAAAGCACATAGTGAAATATTATCTTTGAAAGATGTCAGAGCAGAAGAAAAAATCTGCATCTGGGTGAAGCTGAAGATACAGATGTGGCTTCATTTTAACCCGTGGCTATCTAGATTAACTGAAAGTCATGTTCTTAAAAAATACAACTTCTAATCTTCCTTCTCTGGCTTTGCCCACACGTATTGCTTTGTTGTATTGATTTGAGATTAATTATCTAGAGGTCTGAAAAATCAGAATGTGCATTATCACTTCCTCCAAGCTGATCACAAAAATTCACCTCCAGTCTCACTTAGGAAATAGTATCACATAATTTCTGGTTAATCACTATGCAGGCCAAAACCCGTTTAGGAAACCCTGTTGAAATCTATTTGTTTTTTTCTGCTGTGAAAAGACAGTTCAGATCTCAAAGCTGCCAACGAAAGCAACTGCTGCTAATGCTCAGGTGAACTCAATATGTCAAGAGCTTATGGAGATTGGAAAAGCTGCACAGAGATCCCTGTGCTGCTGACACTCCTGGAGTAACAGCACAGGCAAAAGATTAATCTTAATAACCTCATTTCTGAGCCTTTAATTCAAGAGATAATTTTGCCCGCAAAATGAACACACAAAGAACACTCAGAGGAGATAACACAACTAGGGATAAGATGCTTACTAGAAAAAGTCAACTGTTTTTTCTTTATGTGATTTTATAAAACATGAGAGTGAGAGCTGTGAGTACCCTGTTTCCCCGAAAATAAACCCTACCCCGAAAAAAAGCCCTAGCATGATTTTTCAGAATGCTCAAAAAGTAAGCCCTACTCCAAAAATAAGCCGTAGTTACAGTTAATTTAAAAAGTCAATTTAAATAGTATCCAGGCAGCTACACATGCTAAAAAAAAAAAAAAAGGTAATAAGTTTGGGGGCAAAAATTAATACAAGACTCTGTCTTATTTTCAGGAAAACAGGGTATGTGCTGGAATGAATCTGCAGGTTGTTTTTGAAATGAGAGCTGTGGCGTTTGTTTGGCTGGTTGCAGAACTAGCTCATAGGTTGTTGTGTTAAGATAATTGGTTTAATTGGCACTGAGTTACCTCGGCTTGCTGGCTGACAAATAACAGCGGCTGGGAAGCTGTTGTAGTTGTAACACCCTGAGTGAATGGTGAGAGGATGCTGTGAAGCAGGAGTGAGCTGCTACAGGTCATACAAAATTAAGGTAGCCCTCTTTGTCATCCACAGTTCTTGCATAAAGCTCTTAAGCGCTTTGTTGGTTTTTAGTACATTAGAAAATTAAAATGCCAGTGCAATCATGCTCCTCAGGTTAAAGAAAAAAATAGTGTTCACGTGTCTCTATGGGTTTCAAAGCTGAATTCTCCAGCTGTTTGCTTAGATGTAGTGAAATGATTTAAGGATGCAGTTGAGCTGTGTGTTTCTTTGCTACTCTTATTTTAATGGAGTTTATCAAGTTTTTGGAACACTTGCTAAATATAATGCTTGTAATGACAGATATTCTACTTTCCAAGAAAAACCAATGCAAGAGAAATTAACTATAGTCCCTTTCACACAAGGGTATTGTTGCAAAGAAAGCAATGTTGAAAGGCACATTGGGCGCCAAGATTCATGTTGTGTTAAGAAATTGGAACAGGTCAGAAGACAGGAATGTATTTCTGCTTTTTTGAAAGCCTGTATGCACCAGAACATTATTTTGAGTGCTTCAGCTAAATTAAGCAAAGGTTGGGTGTTTCTACAGCACAGTAGGAATAAGGGAGTAGAGGGGCATGATGCTTTCTTTGGTCTGCTTTCTATTATCAACTTCTCAATGTGCTGCTTTGAAACAACAGGTCCCTCTGAGGACAGTGTGCAGTTGAATTTTCTGTGAGTCAGATATTTCTAAAGAGCACATGTATTTACCTTTGATAAATGCTCCATTTCAACAAATGCTGACATTCTCAAATAATTTCCCTAGGGGTCTAATACTTCGGCTTCTCCACTGTAGTGTTATTCTCCATCGGCCGATTCCTCAACTCTTTAATCCTTTCAGTTCTAACAAGTTGCCCACATTGTTTGCACCTGCCAAATAAAGGATGGCAACGGGCTGTTCCTTGCATTAAGTAACCTTTGAATTTCAGAAAAGTATCGTCCTATGATATTTAACTGACATGTAATAGGTTTGGATAGCTTATTTTCCCATCTTGTTTCATGCCAAAATAATTATTCAAGGAAAGTTTCTGGGTAGTCATTTGGTACAATCAGGTTTTGTTCTTGTATTACTTTGCATGGGGAGGGGAAAAAAAGGCCTTGAAAAGTAGTTGCATTATTAAAGACAGCAATAGAACTCACAGGACGTTAACGTAAACTTCCCTAATTACTATAATTTAAATTTACAACATTAATACTGAGAAAACCTATTATAAATAAAAGCTTCTAAGCAGGAGAGAATTAAATCCACTAAATTCCATTAGTGACATCTGATATAGAAACACATTAAGAGGGCTAAACATCACACTGGTTGCTTAGTTAGTTAAATCCATTAGTATTAAATACATTCATTTCATTAGCTGCTTGGTTCAAGGGATCCAAGCTTGAAATCTGTTCTTTTGAAGTGAGTAAGGTGATTTCTTTTAGATGAGACATAAACAGTGACTGGTATATAAAAGGTTTTGCATATTATGCGCGTATCTTGTCATCATAAAGGAAATAATATGCAATTTTGATTTAACGACTTTTGAATACATGAATGTTGAGAATAATACATGCAGCAGTGTGAGGTAAAAAATGACATAGTCTAGAATTAGGCCCCTTCAAAGAAAACCCCACCAAAAAGAGATGGAGAAACTGTTATTCTTGGGGAGCTGAGTTCAAAGCACAGAGTAGCAAATGGAAACCACTTATTTCCTTTGGGTTTAATCAGGCTTGGATTTTGTTTGCTTTTAATGAAGCCACACAGTCAAGAGAAAATTAAAGTACAGCATTGTGCAGGAATGCCTTGCATATCGGAATGGTCGCAAACATTAAAAAGGGAAAATTTTCTTAAAACTACACAGAACATAATGTAGGAGAAGCAATAAAAGTATCTTCTAGGAAAAATAACTGGATGTATCAGGTGTAGCAAGAGAGAAACTTTGGTGAACATTTCAGTGGGAATGGAGGACAATCACCATGGTAGAATAACCAGCAAGGATATGGGTGGTGTGTTGGGAGGTCAGCAAATGCAAAATGCAAATGAGAATGTTAATGGAAGAGATTTAAGGAAATTTTGTCCTGGCAATTACAAAAATAGTATTCCATGTGTTGGACTGTGCATGTGTTTGTATGTTGATGAGGACCGATTACTTTGCATTACAGAATAGTTTGAATTACAATGATATGTCTTGCTTTTAAATAAGAAGTGCATAACCCTAAACTAGTGCATAGGGTTATACCATTTAAACTGGATATTTGAAGATAATGTTTATCTGGGAAGGGTGCCATTCAGGTCTAAATTTTCTTGGCATGTTCCATTATCACTTGTGGTGCCAGTTGCTGTGAACTGGAAGGACAGAATATAGTCCTAATTATTAATTCTTGGATTTGGAGCGTGTTTGCTTTTTCTGTATTTAGGTACCAAAAGTATATGATCCCTAGTTCCTTCTCTGTCAGCTGAATTTCCTTAGTCCACAACAGAATCTTCTGAGAATGTTGCTGGATGGTGCATTAAAATGCCCAGTTACTATTTGTTTTATTCAGTTTTCCTAGGGCAGCGGAAACCTGAACTCAACCTATCACCTGCTTAAGATTTTTTTCCTGTTTTGACTCTGTCTTTTTCTCTGAAATGTATACACTTAACAAAGAAAAAACAATCAGTTGATCTGCTGTTAGTTTACATATGTGTTGCTTATGTGCACTGAGATCTCTGGTGCCAACTTCAGCCTTTGGGTGTTATCACTGAATAAACAGTAACTGATCATTGTACCCAATGCTCTGTTTCCTGAACCCTTTGTGCAGTTCACTTTATGCCAGCTCTTGGCTTTTTATTGTACCATGTTTATTGCTCATCTCCTTTTAACCTGGGTCAAGGAGTTGAATCACTTTTTATAGCACTCGCTGTAGAAATCACAAGAGGTTAAGAAAGCAGAAATTAAGAGGACAGAACTTTTAATACTAATTTGACTTGAAGTTCGTAAGTAATTTCCACTCAGTCATGTTTTTTCCTTAAATTCTCATCATTTAAAAGCATTTCTTGCCAGCTGTATTGGGTTTTTTTATGAGTGTTTGGGATTCAGATTGAAAATTATTACACTATCATTAGCAGATTGGGGTTTTTTTTGATTGGATTTAGAGGTAATTATACTTAATGCTGTGATTATTTCCGTTATCATGTGTACACAGATGATGTTTTATATGTGCTTAGCCTGGTTTATAATCTGACAACTGGTGTGTTAACTCTTATACTCACTAACTTCAGTCCAGCTTTCTATTAGTGTGCTGATGTCCAAAGAATCCAATTCAGGGGTCGTTCCAAAATGAACTCTTAAAATTCCAGAGTGTTGCCACATGCTTAAACCACAACTTTCATTCTTAAATTTTAAAATAAATTTGGCTTTTTTATTTATTTATTTATTTATTTTAGTTTCTGGAGGGTAGTATAATTTTTTTTTTTGGCCATTCTGTTCAACATTTCCATGAGTTTGAAATTCCAGGTTCAGAAGAAAATGGAAGCAATAAAGAACAACGCAAATCAAACTGTTTGCATCCAGCCATTCTTATCACCCTAGTACATGACTGCCTTACCAAATCCTCAGTACATGAGCAATAAATTCTATTTCTTTCTCTTTTTCCTCCTGCGGCAGTTTCATATTCACTTACATTTGTTTATGAAGAGGCATTAGACAGTAAAATTGAAAGTCATGATAGCAAAAACTAAGGGAATAAAAAATGGTATTCTGAGGTTTTGTATAGACCTGCCAGTACAATAATTATGTTTTACAAAAAAAGTCTATACTTATGGAAGGGAAATTTCTAAAAGTCTCTTTATCGTTATAAAATGTATCTATTTCTAAATATCGCTTTTGCAGAAATATTTTATAACCTTCCTGCAGGTTTCTAGCAGCAGTTCTAAATCTGATTCTCTCTCCTGTCTCGAGACCTTCAAAGTAATTTTGGTCTCTTTTAAGGGAAGAATCCTTGCATTTTTTTTTGTTCTGCTAACTAGGACTAGGCAAAAGTTTGCTGAGAAACAGATTTGAAATTAGATGATCCAAATGATTTAAGGAGGACTTAATTTACTATAAAAGCCCTTGTAAACCTTTTTTTCATTTCCTGAGCACAAGATGCATTTGGGTCTTTTTGTTACTTTAGGAGTCCAAAGCTTCCCAGGTTGCTTAGATGCTTTTTGACAGTTTTGAGAAGTGCAAAATCTGTCTCATGATGCACAAAGTATTCCACTTCTATCGCCTGAGAGGATCTACGCCCTCCAATTACATTCAGTTCTACAGAAAACAGAACGTAGATGCTTTGCTAGATATAGAA
Source organism: Pampusana beccarii (assembly GCA_013399365.1). Classification (NCBI taxonomy): domain Eukaryota; kingdom Metazoa; phylum Chordata; class Aves; order Columbiformes; family Columbidae; genus Pampusana; species Pampusana beccarii. The sequence continues at coordinate 557,139 of VWYH01000783.1, read as the reverse complement.
GCCCAGCAGCCACTATTTTTTTTTCCTCTTTATTGCTCTGTGCGTGTGCTTTTTCTCTCCCCTGCAACCCCAGTAACCTAATCATTTGCACAACAGAATCAAAGCCTCATTGGTTGAGGAAATTTGGATTCGATCTTGAATACATTTCCATAACTATCAGTGTGGGGACTTGCATAGGAACAGGTGGAATATGGGAACATGATTTGATCAGGGATTATGAATACATGGCTAGAACAGCCTAGATGTGTTTACAAAAAAGCTGGACATGAGCAGGTTCATATATAGCCAGTTTTATGTGGTTTTGCACCTGTTTCTCCATTCTTTCTTCCTCTGGAGCTGGTCTATGCAAGGTGTTTCTGAATTGGCTATTTTGTACTGACCTTATCGTGAAATCATGTGAAATCCAGGCACAGGAGTAGCAGTGTAACAATAAAGACATAGATTAAAAAAAAAATTAAAAAAAAAAAAAACAAACCTCTATATCATGCTTTCCAGAGAGTGTTTTTTTCCTTTTGATCAAGAATGGCTGTTGGTTTAATTCCTAAATTGCTGGCAAGTCTACAGTTACTTTGTAAAAGGTCTGTCAGAGCAGACATAGGACTGAAATATAAGCAGCCTGGGGAAGCGGAGCACGGGCAGCTGATCAGGTAAGAAGAACATGCCGTATCTTATTGCTGCTTCCGGAATCATAACGTCTTTGGGTTGATAACCTATTTCTCCATGTAAAGTGACTTAAGAGGAACGTTTCCATTCTGCTGTATTTTGAATAGAAGGAGGCTTATTCCTAATTCTTTGGGGTTTTACAACGGTTCTGTGAACTACAGGAGGCAAATCTGCAGGCTTTTCCCATTAAATTCATGCTGATATTTACTTATCTCTGTATTTTATCTTGAATAATGATAGCTTTCCAGCTGCAAAAGCCAGTCTTTCAATTTAAGATGCATATGAGAGAGTTATTTTGCATAGGAAACCACAGGTCTTTGCTATGATGAGTACAAAATGTGATAATATTTTTTTTTTGAGCCTTTAAATATCTTTCAGATGTCATACAGACATTACCACAGAATGAGAAATACCCATTTTTCAAAGACATACCAGTATCACATAATTACAAATATGTTCTTGCTTCAAGGAAAGGTTTGAAGACCTGGCCTGAAAAAGGCAGGTTCTAGGACATTTGAAACAACATCTCACGTGGTCCTGCGGCACCCCTGCCAGACCCCACACAGTCATCATCACTACAGGATGAAACGGTAAAGGGAACAAGAAAGACTGTGTTCAAGAATGTTGCAAAAAGCCGCAGCGGATAATGATGACTGATGCATAGCTGCAGAAGCACAAGGTCATAGGGAGGAAAAAAGAAACAGCAGAAATATAACAGCAGTTGCTTCAAGACGACATTGCCTTCTTTTGGGAAAAACAAAAAGTGCTCCTTCTTATCAGTTACTGCTGTTAATGAATTGAAGGTGAAAGGAAGGCAAGTCATTCTGTAATGAGAGCTGCCTAAAGGATTCTATTTCGTGTTTAGTTTCACTTACTGAGTAGGGTGAGGTAAGAACGTAACCTTCTCCTAGTAAAACCAGACTGCATCCTGAGGCAGTGAAGATTTTCCTGCTGCACGTATTTCGGAGGAAGAGAGGAACAGAGGAAGATGGGAGACAAGTGGAAGCAAAGTGGGGGGGGAAAAAAGAATATTTATCCCACTCCAGATGTTCCCAGACACTAATTCATCCAATAGGCAGCCAGTAAGAAAACAGAAATTTACTGATCTGTGGCTTTTCTGTAGTCTGTCCTTCTATCAATTTAATGCTAACTTTGAGCGAGTCAGTTTTAAGGGTAGGATCAATCAGTACTTAAGCCAGCCACACAACAAAATATTTACTCTGTCCTGTTCAAAATTAATGAATTAACTGACATTCTGATTGAAAGAAAAAAGAAGTTTTATTAATTTCATATTTGGACCCAAACTCAAGGAGACCTGTTTTAATTGCTAAATTTTTGGAGAACACTTATATTCTTTCTCTTTATGTGCTTTCTCAGAGGAAATTCTAGCTGTTCCATAACAGATTACACTAAGTACCCTTGTGGATTTTATTTTTAGGGTTGCAAATAAGCAGTGCATCAAATTCATAATGGTCCAGTTCAGTGCTGAGATTTTTACAGTCTCTGAAGGAAAAAGTGTATTAAGTTTGTCTGAAGTGCAGATCTGTCTCTCTAGATTTGCTGTTCATCTGAACTGAATTCTGTGTTTTCTTCATCACTCCATGCAAAGAGTTGTAAGAGGCACAGACAACCAGTGATTGGAAATTTAATTTCTGCCTCAATCTAAGAGGCCAAAAGCAAGCAGGCGTGTGAATGGCATGCTCACTGTTCTAGCCATACTACAAGAAGCTGCTTTTATTGCACAATAAATAAAACAGCAAGCTAAATAAGTCATGATTCACGGTTGGTTCTCAGCAACATATAAACAATATTTGAGAGTGATGGTAGGTGAAGAGTTGGGAAGAGTGACTAATCTAATTAGGTCTGCACTCAGGGTAAGGCTGAGTGAGTAATATCAGAAAATAATAAGGCAGAACTTTGAGTTTCGGGCCATGCAGATAGGAAGAGAGAGGCTAGGACTTGCAGAGAGTGCAGAAAGAAATGAAAGTGGTCAGGAGAAATTGTTGTGTACCCAAAGGCTCTGTGTGAGTAATATAGTGCAACAAAAAAGAAAATAAAAATAAAAATTTAGCATTATCAGAGAAAGGGCAAGGAAGTCAGATACAGAAGTGCAAGAAACAATCAAAGTTAAGAGAAAATGTGTAACACTTTGTTCTGTGAAAGAATTTGGGAAAAATTGCCGTGAAATTGAAATGGAATTAGAAGTTGCATGGAGATACAGGCAATTGAGGAGGCATTCTGAAGCGTGTATGTGTGTTTATATATGTGTATAAACATACGTAAATAAGAGTAGTCAAGTTTCTGAAAGACAGTGAGGATAATCTAGTTATGGTAGAGACAAACATTTCCTGGCACCGTGAACTAATTGTGTTTCTTAGTGCTTTCAGGAGGATTGCTGGCAGAATGTCAGTAGAAGAAATATGTTTTTCATGCTAGGGAAAAGAAATATTGCTAAATTCCAAAGTGCACCAGAAATCTTTAATCAGATTCTGAGTTTAATTTGCAAAGTGTTACATGTGCTCAGGTTTTATATTGGGCTCCTGAAGGTGGGTACTAAGTACCCAAATCAGTCATAGAAAGTAAAGCAAAACATCTCAGGAAACTTGTAGCTTTATGTTAAAGTCTGGGTTTATTTTCCTTTTGGTGAGGGAATAGGAAAAACAATGGTCTACTTTAATAGTCTCCAAGTGATCATACATTTGGCTGTCTGGTTAAAAAAAACAAAACAAAACCACCAGAAGAATACAATCTCAAGACAAGAGTGATAGTAAAGGGTGCTCTTTTATATTGCTTTAGACTCCTTTGCTACCGCAGAAACCGACCTTCAGCTGGCACAGTAGAACAGATCCTGATGCTCTCTCCCCTTTACCTTCAGTGGGAACACCTTTGGACTGAGAAACAGCTCTTTGTGAGCAAGAAACTCAAAAATAAGCTTTATGATAGACAGAAATCCTTCAAGAAATCAAATTCTAACACTTTCATCTTGGTCTATTATTTTCTTTACCACTGAAAAATCCCTTATTATAACACAGCCAATTTAAAGTACAAGTCAGAATATGAGCAGAGATAAATAGGCTGAGCGAGTCTCCAAAGGACGTCTTAATGCTAGAAATTCTGTTGCAACTTTGTGCCAAAGTGTTACTTTATAGCCTGTCAACTGTTTAGCCATAATTACAGCTTCTCTGTGTTGTCCCTACCCGGGAATTTGTTTCTTTTATAATTTTTAATTTCCCAGGAGCTCTCATTAACGGTTGAAACCATTTGCTTGATTTCCCTTTATTAAATATACTGAAAAGTCAGCTGTCTTGGGAATAAAATACAATTTCATAATTAGGAATACGTGCTTATTCCCTGTGCTAGGTTTCTGCTTTATTCTTCCTTCGATGTCTTCTCTGAAAGTAAACATTCAGGATGGTTAAGTAAGGTTGGAAAGAAACAAAACTTGTTCCAGATTTTTCCTCTCAATCATTTTATTCTTATGCAGCACATATTTCCTTTTGAATTGTTTATAAAATTAGTCAGGTAATGAAATACAGATTTGGAGTAAGCGAGAAGTTTTAGTGTTGTAATGAGAGCTCTGCACGATGACAAATTGTTCTTTGCTTCTCAAGGTCTACTCTTGTCCTTTGTTCTACAACAGTTTCTCAAAGTAATTTTTTTCTTGATCTAGGAAGTATAGAGCATAGCGGTAAAGAAACATGCAACTGAGCTGAATGTTATTGTGATGTATCTTTATTCTTTCTACCAACACTTTTGTGGAGTTTGAATGCTCTTTCTCCTCTAATTTAATATTATTACCACTTGTTATTTATATTCTGGTGTCACCCTGAAAAACCTAACATAGCCTGTCTGTCCTATTGTGCTAATGCTGTGTGTGGACAGTGATCGACACGTGGAAATCATAGTACTGAGTATCGAAGTCAATTGTCCAGGGTCATAAATGTTAGCCAAAATTTCATCTTGCTAATTACACATTCATTATGCAATCCACCAGGCCGCGTGGTATCCATCACTAAATGTGATGCTCTTATCCTGAAGTCGCCTTTTGCTTCAAATAGAATAGTTGTCTTTAGATCCAAACTCAAGGTTTTACAGTTTTTCCTATCGTCAGAATTCTGCTTCTTCTAACAATCTCCATATCCTTCATTCTCTCCCATGTTGCTGCTTTGTGGCTTCTCCTATGTAGATCTCTGTCCCCTCAGCACTTAAAATATTTCTGCTTATTTATTCATTAATTCATTGATTCAGTAACACAAAGGGGGATTTACAGTTGTGGAGACTTGTGGTGTGAAAATGGGTGAGAAAAGAGGATACCAGATGTCTCAAGGACAGATCCTTTGTTTTCCTTGTTTATTCTTTAGACTTTTGCTATGAGTATGCTTGGACAGTCATGAATGAAAGGGGCGTAGAGTGGCCAAAAACACAAGAGAAAACTCTCTAGCGCATTAGAACTCTATTTTTTTTTTTTTTAATAACATCACGTAACAGGCCAGTGCGTGAGACCTACATCCAATTCTCACCTCTGCTTGGTGAAATTTCCAGCATAGATTTCTACTCCAGAGAAGACTTTCTTGTGTTTAAAATGCCGAGCCATTTGCCCCAGCAGAAGTCAGTACAAGTTTCAGTGGCCATGAGCTTCCCAAGGGTAAAACACGGTGTGTGGGACACGCTATATCACTTTTTGCACTCTAATATCTATGTAGAAAATGTAGATTTCCTTGCAGAGGGAGCCTGAGGAAAAGGCTGGGTCCTTCAGGAGCATTTTCTTTGTGTTGCTTCATCAAGAAAGCTGAATTAATTTTCTGTTTCTCTTTAGAGTTTCCCATCTGGTGTGTGGTTGTGAGCAACCCAGGGCAGCGCTTTCCTAGCCAGCTGAGAGGGAAACTTTTGGAGTGCAGATTATTAAGAGAAAGGTTGTTGTGCAGCCAGAGACTTTTCTGCCACCTCTGCCTCGAGCTGAGACAGCTGGAGCAGGGAGCTCTGATGGATCTACTGAAGGCAGCTTGAGGAAGTTCTTGAGAATTAATTACTCTTTCTTTGGTTTCCCTTGGGTCTGGCTTGCAGATTTTTTGCTGGTGACATGTGTGGATAGGCTGGGAATAAATGATGTGTCAGTAAAAAGGATTGCTGACACTTCTATACAGTCAGTGGGTAGATTCCTGAAGACTTTCTCACCCACTCTGTCAGACCATGAGAAGTCTTTCTAAATACATGTACAAATACCAGTTCCAGTGAAGACACTTTATCCTTTCCTGTAACACTCTCCATACCCACATGATACTCTTTGCATCTGAGATCTACTAAATCTTTCTTTTAGTGAAGCTGTTTAAAGCCCTGGATGTGATTTATTATTTTTTTTTCCTCCTACGTGAAGCTATTCAGTGGTGGAGCTCAGAGTAGTCTGCAAAAGCTTAAGTATTTTATTATATTTATTATATCTGTGATTTAGGTAGGGCAGCTAATGCACAAAATTTACATATGCTTAATTTAAAGTCAATAAAAGCTCTGATTCAGGTTGGTTGGGAAGGGATCAAAAACTATTGTCAATCAAACTTCGACAGGTAAGCATTATCTGCTGTGATATTTGCATTTTAGATACTTGGCTAGACTCTAGAGCTATAACTGAGGTACCTTACAGAGAAACAAAGAAGGGGGGAAAACAAGAGAATAATTTTTTTAAAATGGTGTTATGAGACTCCTGCTATTTCCCAGGTGCTTTTCCAAGGGGTCTAGAATCTGTACTTGTGGGATCTCTACATCTTCAAAGTTGGATTTCAGCCTGGAATAATTAAAGGGAGGTTAGGTGTCCATAAACTTTCTTCTAAAGAGCTGAGCGAAACTCTTCCCTCTTGTTCTTCTTACTCTGTTTTTAAACAAAATGATCATCCTCTTGCCTTACTTCTTTCCAAGATTTTGAGTGGAAGATGGGTCATTGCAGTCATGGAGGTTAACTGCAGGACTGCAGGTCTCTACAGCCCATTTCTGTCGCAGGACACTTTATGCTGCTTTCTGCAGTGTGGTCAGTATTCGGATTTGCCCAAAATCTCCTCATAAAACAGGTCTTAGGGGTAGATGGCAGAGGACAGATCAGGATCTCACAAGGTCAGGGTAAATTAGGCAGGCTTGTCATTGCCCAGCACTCCTGAGTTTCAGAACATAATGGCCACTGTCACTGGGTCATATATAACTCAATTTGGTTAATTTGTTAAGTTCTCTGACATCCCAATTCCCACAGTGGAAGAATGCTTTTTTTTTTTTTTTTTTTTTTTTTTTTTGTGAGTTCCTGTTTTCCATTAAGTTTAATCGTGAGTTTATTATTAAGACGAGACAAAATGGCCTCAAGTAGCTTCAGGGAAGGTTCAGATTGGATATCAGGAGAAATATCTTCATGGAAGGGGTTGTGAAGCATTGGAACAGGCTGCCCAGGGCAGTGGTGGAGTCACCATCCCTAGAGGTGTTTAAAAGACATATAGAAGAGGTTCTTAAGGACATGGTTTAGTCTTAAGGGTCTCTTCCAACCAAAATGATTCTATTATTTTTAACCATTTCAGCTCACCTGTAGAGCTGAATTTCAGTCAAGTGAACTTGCAGCCATTCACTTGGGCTGCTTGCCTTAGGACAGCTAAATGATCAGCGTTACTCACTTACTGGCTCTGACCTTTATTTGCTACTGCTCCTGTGTTTCTTTTCATCAGCACCCTAACGCTTCCAGTAAAACCTATAAAATTAACTTCCTGGGCAGCTAGAAGAAGTGCTGAATTCATTACTTCCAAAAACAATCTATATCCCTGCTGTGACTGACTATTTACTATCCTAAGGGGACAATGAAATGATAATAAAGCATATCATTTGCTTGAAATGCTGGGAAAGAAACTAGTGTAATGAGGACCAGTAACTTTTCCTTATTACAAATGAAAAATGGCAAAAGTAATGAAAATGGAAATGACTTAGCAGATTTTGAGATTTATCTGGCTTTGGATCTGGAAATTGGATTCTGAAGTGCAGCAGCAGACCTGTATGAATTAGTGTACAGATCATCAAACCCGGAAAGAACTCACTGGAGGTATTCTTAATAATCCTTGTGAAGCTATACTAGTATTTCTGCAGGTGTAGTTACCAACAGCCTGCCATCTCCCTTAATAATGAGACGACTATAATTGACTTTGTAAATTGTATATTAGAGGATGCATCTGCATTCTGCTGCATTTTGCCAAGTAATAAAGTGGTTGCTGATTTGATTTTTTAGAGAAGGTATTAATAAACAGTAGTTGAACTAGAAAAGCTGGGCTGCCAAGACTCCACATGCTGACATACATTTTTTACATGTGTGTCTCAGACAAAGTGCATTCACAAACCTGTAAGGTCCTGCTCTCGCATTCAGTCTGAGTTTTGTAAGGTAAAGCTAAAATGAAAACAGCGCGATGAGCTTACTTGGGGGTATGAGAGAAGAACCTGTTTGAACCTTGTTCTGCTAATGACTCACATCAAACAGCACTGCGTTGCTTGACTGATGGCATTAAAATTGTGCTTAAACTAGGAAAATTGTAAGGGTTTTCCAGTTTTGCATTGTTTTTAATAGGAACGTAAAGAGTAGCTTATTTGTGATGGAGCACACTGAGTGCTTATATTGGACACAGCAATAAAATCTCTGTATCCTCTTGTTAGTGTATTCTCCTTTTGATGCATTGGATACATGTGCTTGTAACCCTTGCCCTTCAAATATTCATATGTGAAACTGAAAATAAATGTCTCTTTATTTCCTGTCAGGTGCATGATAAGACAGAGCCACTGAGAACGCAAAAATAATCTGTCCATAGTAACTTATGCTAATGATTGTCTGGAAACATTATAAAGAATAGATATTTATTAGCACTCTCTGCACTGGAAGGGAATGGTGCGTGTGGTCCTGAATATACAAAACATTAAGGCTTTAGATATTGCTTAAATGCTGGAGTAAAGCTGAGACATCTGATAACTGCAAAACTGTTTACTGCTAGACATATTCCAATGCAATGAACATTCCTCTTGAAAAGATAAAGCAATACAATGAGCTATAACATAAAGTAGAAAAAATATTGCACTTTTTTTTTTTTCCTCCCACGAGGGTTAGCAAGTGCTGTATTTCTATTTTCTTAGGCTATCCAATAACTTAATTTAGGGGACTAAAAAAGATGGATGATGTTGGGTCTCTGTACTCTGCACAAAATCATCCAGCAACTGAATCTGTTTAGATGAACTACAGTATCCAGCTCAGTATAGAGACCTACAGCATGTCTCCTAGGAAGATTAAATCCAGACAAATAAACACCCTGTGGGATTTCTGCTTAGATCAATTCCATCACTTCAAACCTAAAACAAGGAAGAAAGGAATTTTGTGAAGAGAGGTGCAAAGGAGCTGTTTTGCTTATAAGGAAAGGCATCGTTACTAGTAGAGAAGTGTTTTTGAAAATGCCTCTTCACAGCTCCATAACCGTTTTAGACTCTGGCTGGTTGATGGTTGCCTGGTTCCCAGTGAATGCCCGGGTCCATTTAATGCAGTTCAGACATGTTCTCGTTATTGGCTTCCAGCAATAAATGCACAACTTTGGGTTCTTCAGTTAAATATTAATAAAGCTTCTTGGAATAGTTCATACAGTTTTTTCTGCCCATGTTAGTGTTACCTGTTTCATTCTTCCAGACAAATAAAATGCCAAGTGATGAGTTACCAAGACCTTTTTGGTATTAGGACTTTGTGTAGATTTTCTTCCTTGGGTATACTGTTAGCACTGGGGTTAGGCACTCTTCACCTTCTATCGAATGAGCAATTCAGATAGGAAGACAGTCCAGAAATAAGCATACAGCATCTACTTATTGCATAAGTGTTTTAATATTGCACTTGTGTATCTCAGTGCAAAAAGATTTGGATAGTCCATGATTCCAGAGCATTGCACCTGTCACAGTTCAGTCACAGGATCTCCAAAATGATCTTTTGCAATTTCATATTGCTCACTTCTGACTTAAGTGAGGTGGAATTCTTCTCATATGGTGTAGAAAAACTGTATGCAAAGACCGTAATTTATATTAGGCTTTTGCCTTGATCTCTGTATCCCATTGATGCTTTTTTGACCCATTCTGATTGTGAGAAAGCTGAAAACTGTATAAAAATATCACAGTGATTGCTGAAGCAAGTTTCATGCTGTCGATTATGCTCATTATTCATAATTATCTCTTTATGAATAGCCACCTGAATGACATATTGTTTTTCTTCTCCAGTTTAAATGATTAGGACTGTAACAAAATACAGAGTGATAAGTACTAACCAGTGGAATTTCAATTCTCCTGAAGAAAAGAAAATAAAAATTTATGGAAGTGGAATTATGGAAGTGGAGTCCATTTATCACAGCAAGGTTTAGAGACTACACCTTACTATTTTTCCTTTTGTATAGAGCTTCATTAAAAAAAATAATAAAAAAAAATCACTACTTGCAAAAATAGAGAGATGTAATTAGAGTTCAAACTTAATTTTCTGTATGCTTCTGTGTGAACAGAACATAATTTATCTAAGCACTAATATAATGCAAAGGGAGGGAAAGGACATAACAATGTGATAAATCTGATTTCCTAATTAATCTAAATGTTGAGAAATATATTTCTGCACTATAGACCTGACTTCTGTTATTAGTACAGCACCGAATAATGATATTTCAGTCACTGAAGAATCATTTTCTTTTATTTAAAAAACAGCAGGTATTTTTCTTGGGGGGAAGAAAAATCAAGACAGAAATTTAACATGAGGAAATCTGGGGAAACTAGGAAATATAAGTACTGATATGATCTTTTCCATTACAGAAACATTTTCTATTTGGAAGTTCTTTCACATACTGTCCTGATACTTCCCTCCACCCCATTCTTTGTCTAAAATGATAATTTCTTGTTCCATAGCAGTGAATAGATAAACCTGGGAGCAAAAGTATGAGTGCAGAATTCACACCAGCTGCATTAGCAGCTATTAATTCTGAAGTTATATCTAACATTTTGGGGCACTTGCTTTAAACTTAAATGTTCTGATCCTTATTTATAGGCCAGTAATTCCTACTGGTCTAAAATATACTATGTCATCTGGCTGTAGAGATGGACCTAAAAGGTGTAGATGCTGACACCGTCTCCTTGGTGATGTCTGTGGTTTCTCCTTGGCTCTTGGTCGCCGCCAGTGACCAACTCATGACTTGCAAATGGTTGTGGCAGGTTCAGCCTTCAGGAGGTGGGAAATGTGAGGGCAACAGTTATTTGGCCACTTTCCTACAGCTTTTTAAATTAACCACTGTGTATGCAGACACAGAGACAATTATAGTGAAAAGGCAATTTGAATGAAAGCTGAGAAGCGCTTACAGAAGTTGTTGATCACTTAAGCAGAAACAGATTTGGTGGGCTTGTCTCTTCCAGTTCCAATAGAGCTACCACAGCCTTGTCATTATACAATGTAAAATTCTCCCTCATATAGCTTTGTCTTCATGGTTTCATTAGCATTTCCAAATATGTAGAGTGATGCTATTGTGTTATATCAGTTCATTGCAGTCTCCATTTTTGGACTATTTGCCTAGTTTTTGTCTTTATTCTTTGCCTTCACAATGAATACTGCCCAACATTATTACCTTTGTCACGTCTTGCTCTGTTAGATCAAGGTGACTGTCGTTTCTTTTTAATCTGAAGAGCTGTTTTGGACAGTGGATGAAAGTGGCTATTATGTCTCACACAGAACCAATTTGGAATTTCGTTGTGAAAAGATATTTTAGTGAAATAGCATTATAATACAGGAAGGAGATGAGGGAGGATGGAAAACTCAATGAAAAATAAAATGTAGCCGCAAAATCAACATCATGAAAAGAATATGTAATGACAATTATATGTGGTGTGCAATGTGCTCCTTAAAAATGAGCAAATAATTTGCAATGAATAATTCAGTTTACTAATTTGGATGTTTATCACTCTGTGGAATATTTGCAAGCAGGCTGCTGTGTCCTCTAATCGCAACTGCATGGGAATAAGGTTTCCCAGGCAAAAAAAATAATCAAATTGAGCATTCATTGTGTAGGCAATGGAAAGTATGTTTCTGTGGGCTCCTTCAGTGAGGGCAACACATACTGTTATTGAGCTTGTTTGAATTTATCCTTCAGTAAGGAGAGAATGAGGAAAATATGGGAAAAAAAATCTGAAATCAGGGTGTTTATTAAAAAGAAACACAACCCAGAAATATTGCAGAGAATTACCAGGTTCTAGACTTTTAGCTTTGCATTTTAAAATAAAAAGGGAAAATAGAATGTGGGAGCTGGAACAAAGAACTCTGCTAATTAGCAGCAGCAAATATAACCATGCCTTTCTTTCAAAAGTAATTGTATGCAAAAACATAGTTTGTATACAAAGGGATAATTATCATAGAAAATGCATCATTACCTTACATACAGAGAAATAATTAAATATGAACCCTTAAATTCCTATGAACAACTTCTACGAGAATGGACTACATTTTTTGTGCCAGTAGGAACAGTAAGTTTTACCATCAATCTGTTTAAGGTCATTTGTAATTGATACTTTTCCTCTTAAAAAAAAAAATAAGCAGAAGGAAATTTCCTGTAGGAATGGAATGAGGTACCTTAGAAAGGTTACATGAGATAAAGAGGAGTGGCACTGCTTGCAGCTTGGTCTCTCCTACCTGGTGGTGTAAATCTTTCACTTTGGTTAGCGGTAAAGTCACGTTAAAATGAAATATCAGCATCTACAGAGCCTGCGGTGAGCTGTACCGCTCTCAATGGGAATTACAAATCACGCCATTGTGAAAACTCATCTTTGTGGAACTAGAGCCATGTCTTTACCAGACAAAATCTGGTGGGTCCTGAGGAGAGGGAATCTCCCACCTAGCTCTGTTCTGCCCCTTCTGGGACTGTGCTGTAGGAGGATCTGTTGGGGGTTCAGCTCTGCACAGCCTGAGGAATGACCAGGCACTTCAGCAGGTTCTTTACTTTAGGTTTGCGTCTGCAAATGTGTCGAACCTTGTGCCTGTTTCTGCGGATTAGAACCTGGATAGTCAGTGTTTTGTATGATGGAGCCCTGCAGGAAAACCTTTCAGTTGGCCTGTTGCAGTGAAGTGAAACAATCCCGGGCAATTCCTTATGAACAGAATTTCCATGTGTTGGGTTTCACTCGGTTGCAACGAACAGCTCTGTGGCGTGCTTTACAATGTGCTTAATGTTTTAGATAAATCCATGGCGTAATTTGCTGATTTTAATGGGCAAGGAAAGCTTGATCCCTTTGTGAGTGACAGAAAACAACTGTGATAAAAACCGTTCCTGAGGAATGTTGACAAATACTAAAAATATTGACAGGTGAGAATGTCAAAAGATTCAAAATCAGTGCAACTACTCATAAAATAGGTGCTAGTGTGAGCCTTGACTACAGTCATAAAACTGAGCTTCAATCTGTAAGATATTTAGGTACCCAATTTCAGCTGGATTAGTGAGAATTAGAAGCATGAAGTGGACTTGGACATCGTGCAGTACTAGGCGCTTGTGAACTTTTGATTTAGTTATCTTCAGATATCCCTAGGCAATTTAGTTCAATAGATTTTTTTTTTTCCTGAATATCTTTGAGTCCCAGAAATATTATTCTCTCTTGAAATCATTCTTCACCTAAGCCTCTGATAGAAAAATAAATGAAATTGTCCCTTCTGATACTCTTTTTAAATCTCTGCTATAAGAATGAGTTATCACACAATTTAAAAGCCTAGTTTACTGTGTAAGTTATGGGGTTGAATGGTATGTGTTTGTAAAGTGTTCTGTTCATTGCTTGGTAAACAAACTACGGGAAAGTAATGGAGAACTACAGGGAAGTAATAGTTCAAGCTAAGAGCTCAAATGGAAAATGCCTCAGGTTGACCATGTGATCATACCTGATTACAACAATCTTTTGAAATTGTTATGTAGTAGGTAAATGGGCCACATATTAAGTGGAGCTGTAGGCAAAGTACAGTTTGTTTTTTTACCTATCATGTATAGCTCTCATTAAACATTCATGAGATACAGGTCACCTAGAGCAGAAAATCCCTATTAAAGATTTCCTCATGACTCAAACTGACACCTTAATCAGGGTTCCTCTCTCATTTCTGTGACTTTGCCATTATAAGGTCCCCATATGACCAAATTCAGGATAAACCAATGATCTGCATGTTCTACTTGTTCAAGTTCCATCCTTGTTAAGTATGCTGCGTTGGACTGGGACCTCAAATGGGAATAACAACTCTAAAACTGAGAAATTACTGCACTGCAAGGTTGTGATCCTTTCACTGTTCACAGTTCCTACTGGCATCAGTGTTGCTGGATCCAGCCCTAGAATCTCTATAAATTGGATGAAAAGATGTTAAACCACTTTCAAATCATATTATCTCTCTGTGCGATTATGGGAGGTAAACCATTTGTTTTTAACTAGCTAATCAATGTTTCACACTTCAATTTGCAAGTCTATAAAAGTAATGATGCCACAGTATTGCTGCTGCTTGAGCAAGAGCTGAACGCAAATATAAGACTCCCCCAAATTACAGCTAGAACATAAAAACCTTCAAAAGGCTTTGGTTGTAACAATATGGCTGTTACAAACCACTGATGGTACCTACAAACTCTTAATTTGGATGCAGTGTTTGTGCAGAAAGATTTAGTAGAAGGTCAACTTAATTTCGTAAGGTGTTATCCAAAAACCTTAAAGTTTGCTCTTCAGCTCCGTAGCTTGTACATCATTTTAATAGAGTTCAGTTTCTACAATAAATAAAAAACGAATGGGCTCCTGGGGAATAAATGTGTTTGGAAGACTGACAAACAGAAGTGAGGAAACATGGTAAAACTTGTCCCGGGGGCAGGGAAAGTGGCTAACTTGCTATTTATTTAAAAAAAGAAATTGGAAATATCAGCAACTGGGGGAGCTGAGAGAGATCTCTTTGTTATTTTAATGTACATCTGGACATTAAAACAATTCTGCAGAGTCTATAAATTTCACTACAGATATTCCAAATATTCAATGCAGAATAAGTGTTGATTCCAAGTGCTTAGACTTTATGATTAACAGTGAAATGTGACTTTTTTTATCTGCTGAACTTTAAAAAAGCAGGAGAACAGCTCAATTCTAAGGGTCTGATTGCCAAGTTTGTTTACAAGGTCAATTTATTTCTCTAACATTTCAGATGAAAACTTGATTTATAAAATCCTAATTCAGTGAAGGACTAAATATGTCTTGGTTTAAGCATCGGAGGAGTCCCAATAACTTCCTCAGAACTGTTGCATGTGTTAAGTCACATAAATAATAAATTAATAATTTCTTAATTCATTTACACACTGCTCATTTACCACGGAAACACAGTAAAATCAAAGCTTTAGTTCCTCTTAGTTCGAACCACAACACTCACTGATCTCAGTGGTTCAGAATGGCGACCTGATACCCTGCCATACTAACAGCATGTTGGACAGATTGGTTGTGTTTTCATCTTAAATGTTTCATGTTCCAAGCGGGGTGGTGACAGCACATGATTAGTACATTCCTCCTACTGCCTTTTTCATGTTGTCTTCTGCTTTCCGGTGCTTTCTATCGGTTTCAGGCTGTCATCCTGAAACTCTCGTTTTCCCTTTTCCCTTCTCCTTCCTTTTCTTCCCTTCCCGGTTAGGTTAGGGATCTTGTGGAGTCACTTAGCCTTCCTTGAATCTATGTATCCTCTTACATTCTATCACTTTAACAGATTTGGGCCAAAGCCCTTTTAAAATGAAAGAAAACCTGTTTACTTCAGTGGATTTTGGATGAAGTTTGGAGGGTGCTTCCCACTTTTTTTGTAAAAAATGGGTACTACAGTTTCTGGATTCAAGGGTGTCTGCACTGCTGCTGCTTCCCTCATAATAAGCGCAGTATAGGTGATTGAGTCCTTGCTCTGGTCAAAGCTTATGTTCGCAAGGACTTGAATTTAAATGATTGAGGTTTGGAGTTCTATATTCCTACTATCTGTCCAAACTTTACACTAGGTGAGGCTCTAGACCTGGCAGGACACCAGGTGATGCTGTGATATTACCAACCTGCTTCTGCTTCCCTTCTGTCTCCACTTTAAAATGCTACCAGCTTTGCTAATCATCCTTTAAAAATGAGACAGATGAAGTAGTCACAGAGCACTCTTAAAGACAGAAGAGTTTTCAAGAATTGGCTTTCTACATCATTACAGAGTGCACTTCCAAGTGGTGTGTGAAATGAGTGTTTTCCAGCACCTTTGCTGGATCCAGAGAGCTGTGGCAGGAGTGTGACTCAGTGCCCAGACAAAGCAAAGTCACATCATAAGCTTTTGTTCTTCAAAATCAAAATAGTTTCCCTTAAACCCTTACCTTGCTCTAACTGTGTAATCTATGAAACCAGCTGCTGTGTCTCCCCTCAGCTACAGAAACCATAGAGCTTTAAACTCTTTTGTTATCTCCTTTTTTTCAGCTTATTTCTAGTTGTCTTGGAAGGGCTTTAGCTCAGTTGGAGATATTTTCTCTCCCATTTAAGCAAGAATGCAATAGCTGGTAAACCCAGGCAGAAACACTGGGGGATTAATCACAACCTCCTTGCAATAGTACGAAATATTCCTGCAGTCCTATGTCTCTGTTTCTCTTTCATATATGTATATTTGAGTATTTTCTACTACAGTGCTGGTAGCTCTTCTTAAAGAGACGAGATGAAGAAAAGCCTGAAAAGTAAAGAAAAGGGTGGATTTCTGAGTGCATGCTAATTCATGAGAATTCATATGCCTGGCAAACAGCTCCCTGAAGCCTTAGAAAATAGGAAGAGGAGAGAGGGGAGAGGAGAAGGTAAAAAAAAAAAAAAAAAGCCAGCCATAAAATGAGATAAATTAGTCATGGCTAAGGAAATACCCTGGTAGAAAGTAGCAAGAACCCTAATTGAAGCCATTTGTCTACACATGGGGTTTATTAACATTCTGCTGACGTTATTTGTGTCAACATATCTACACATACAAGCTCATGGAAAATTCTGATGTTCCACTTGGGTTTTCAGAGTAAATAGTCAAGAGCTTTAAATTGCATAGGTGCTCAAGCAAATTAAGCTTTGGGCCGTCGTGATCTTATATTATTTTGTTTTTTCCTTAACACATGGCAGCTTGTTCTCAGCAAGATAGAATAATCTATCTTCATTGCAGACATATGTATTTTTCTGTTCCTTTGGCTCTTTTCCCAAACTGTTGTTTGATAGTGATACTGTCCCAAGAGAGAAGACACACCGTACGATCCAAAGCTTTGATATTTGTGGGACTGCCAGAAAAATCAACCACATCTGGAGTGGTTACATCCTTAGTTTCTGCAGGATTAAATTGTTTTAAAATAGTTTAGGAAACATTATCAGAACATAATTTAAGCTTTCACTTTTTGATATATATATCTCACTGGGTGCAGTACTGATATTACAGAAAGTTACTAAAATGTTGTATAACCTTTAATTGTTACTGATAATCACTCCAGAGTTTCAAAGATAAAACCATGAATATAGCCTTCCAAAATAGTAAGCTATAGTTAAAGTTCTTCAGCGTTTGTTTGGCTTGTTATTTTTTTCCCTAAAATTCCTAACTCACCAGCCAACGAGATGAGAAAAAATATATCGAATACTCCTTAGCATATTGTAACATTAAAAAAAAGCACATAATATTTGCACCTTGGAGGCAATCTGTGTTTCCAGCTGGGATGGGATACAGTGTTAACTGAAGTCACAATTATAATACATTAGTAAACTAATAAAAATTAATAAAGAAAACAATTTCCCCTTTGCAAAGCAAACATTACCGAATGCACTTTACCACATATATCTCTATGGAAACAATTAGAATTTGATAACAAAATCTCATGTCTATATACCTTTCCATTTTTGCTTCATTACTCTCTTACTTCGGAAAAGACTAGAAAATAAATATTGGAACTTTTTTAGTAGCAACTTAATATTGTGTTTTCTTTAAATAAAATTTTGCCCATGGTTCATTATTTCTTTAAACTGCCAGTCAAGCTGATAGGCCTTAAAATTAAATGAATACATTTATACATTAGCATAATTTTTTTAGAAACAAAAGTCATACCATTTGTTATAACTGATGAACAAAACTGTTTGAAATTTGGAACTGTTAGTCTGGAAAGAATAATAGTAGCTGATCTTTAAGATTTCAGATACTTTGCGTATCAGAATTATTAAGAAGGTAATTAGCAGGACAAAGCACTGTCAGTGCAGATGGATAACAGCCTATAAGAACGGTCTTTCATATGAGAGACCAGCCACAGAAGGCCATTCAGGATTTTTTTTATTAAATGCAGCAAATGATATAGAGCTTTCCCAGCTGAAAGAGGTTGCTGTAATTCCGCGTGATGAATTAGGTTCTGATAGAGACTAATAAAACCAGCTTTATAGCTATTTATAGAACCCAGATGGGAACTACCCAAAGGTAGGCTTCAGTGTCTAATATGGCGTGATCCAGAGAACCTTGCAGACTGTGCAAAATCTTCCTGTCAATGGATGGCATGGAAGTCCGATGGCCTGTTGCACTGGACCATTAAAGCTTTGTGAGGATTGCTGGGAGACCTGCTCTGCATGAACTGCCTGAATGAGACGTTTTAGTTCTGTAGCTCAAGCTGAAAGTGTGATGAACTTTTCTGTCAAAAGCCTAATCCCGTAAAGCTGTTGCTATGGACATCTAACGTAAACCCACTCAAGTGGATGAGAGGCTTTTAGGGTTGAGGTCTGAGATGAAGGTTCAGTGCTGGGTTGCGTTTCCACTTTACGAAGCTTATTTAATTTAGTTATCCAGTCGTACTAAAGCATTGAACTGGGCACTGGACAGGTTTATTGTTGGACAAACCACGTCAATAAGGTGAATAGGTTTTATCTCTACTACAGTGTACACTGACACTGGAGTTTCAGAGAAAGGCAAGAAAAAAAATACAGTTGTGGGATTCTGCAGGAAAACTTGTTAATTATTTCATGCTAAAAGGTGGTTATAGCAAGCAGTGGATGTTATGAACATTTATTTAAGCTGTAAGTCATGAATTTACTTTTTTTCATGTACTAGCATAACTTGATCAAACTTACAAAAGGGAAATGTATTCAGCACTAGAGATGAAAAATACATGTGTTTCTAACTAATTCTTCCCTTTTGGCTACCCAGTCACTGAATGTCTTCATGAGATTTGTGAAAACCTGCACATAAGAATTTATATTTCAGTATAGAACTCATCCAGCTCTGAATGGGGGATGCTGCTCTGTTTTTATTTTTTCTCCTTTGTTCTCCCTCTAATGCAACCAACTTATCTACACAGATTCTCCTTAAACTATCTCTGAGATAATACAGAACTTAAACCCAGGCTATAATAAGTCTGAAACTTCTTGAAGCTCAATAGCCTGAGAGGCACTTGTAACAAATGTAAAAACCTACAGAAACAAGTGATGCACTTGCAAGACAGGGGAAAGTCAAAAGCAAAAAGCTAGGCAAATTTCCACGTATTTTTATCTATGACAGGCAAGAAAATCAAGCAGTCAAGTATTTGTTTTAAAATACAGATTTTAATGCTGGTTACTGCTGTCTCTTAGAATTATGCAGGAACGTGGTCTCTTCAGTTTTGTTCCAGTGGGTGGTATGAGTTAGTTGCACTTTTCTTTGTTCTTCCTCTTTAAAACTAACATAGTATCATAATAGGATGCATAATAACAGTGGCCAACATAGAGTGAGACTGAAGATGTGAAGCACATTTCTTTTAAAGCTTCTATGTGTCAGTTCAGTTATGTTACTGCTAAGTTTTAACAGTAAACAACAAAAAATATCTTTCTTTTTGAGTTTTGCAGTAGTCCGAATTTTAAGAGGAAGCCAGCTTCATCAAAAATATGACTGAGAGTAGCTGTATGTGAATGGAAAACCTTTTCTATCTAGAATAAGACATTTTTTTGTGTATGTGGGGTTTTTTTTTCTTTTTTTTCCTCTCATTTTTTTTTGCAGAAACCATGTGCAAACTAGCTTATGTAGCATCACATTGCATTCTGCCACATCTTAACAGGACTTTAGCACTGCAACAGCAGGTTGAACAACTCCTGGGATCTGTATTGCAAGTGTAGATGTTAGTCCGAGCTGTTATTGTCCGAGCCATTATTGTCCAAACCAAATGTCCACTCATTTCAATGGATGAGCTCTGAGAATTGGCAACGCGCTTGCTTGGCACTGATGCAGATCACGACCACTTTACTGGTTTCGGAGAAACGCTCCTTGCACAAGTAATTCCTCTAAGCAGAACTATTTGTGTGACTCGTACGAGGAAGATGTTCACAGTTGAATTATTAGCTGCATGGGTGCAAGATGAATATTTGCTGTTACTGCCTCTTGCAGTGCTCATCTAGAGAGCTCAAAATTCCATCAGATCAGCATCTTGCTGGTGCTTCGCTCAACTCTCTGTAAATGGATCTAGTTACACAGTTTTCCACATTTTTCACAGGGCCATCAGCTTTTCAGAAGGTCATCTTGTTTTGCTCAGTGGAGACCCCGATTGAAGAAAGTATTCCTATTTAAAACAGCGATCTATTTTGTAAATAGATTTCATTTTGGACTTTTTCTTAATGGGAATGCACACATGCTGCGTTACTTTCCCAAAGGAAGGATGGTCTTCGTAGCTTCTGAGAGAACTGGGAATTGACCCTAGGAAATTATTATGTTGCTGTAATAAAGAAACTGTGCCCACTTAGGAATTTTCTCTGAGAGGCTTCAGCTCAACTACCAATGTTGTATTGTTTTCCCTTTCCATTAAAATAAAAGACTCAGTCTGGCAGACATTCATTAGCATAAACCTTTGATCAGTGTAATTATCTCTAGGCAAAAAAGTAGGTTGATTTTTTTTTTCCCAAATTAAATAATGAGCAGAATATTATCAATTCAAAAAGTGAACCCCCAACCTAATTTAAAAACTGTACCTAGCGTGCTGCAGAATGCTGACAAAGTAATCCTCTTTCTTAAATCCTCTTTCTGTCATTGATTTGTCACAGGTTTGTTTTCATCAGTCTCATAGCCAAGGTGAACCTTTACTTCAAAGACTTTTTTTCCCTTGTTTTTTAAAATGACCCCCTTTTATTTTTTTTTAATCCATTTTTTTCTAAATTCAACTGAAGCAAATTCAAGGAAGTCATGAACGTTATACATGTCAAAGTAATGATGATTAAGTGAGCATACAAAAATAAACCGCTTCATTTAAGTGTTCAAACTCTTCAAGTTAGCCTTATTGCTTTAACAAGCTGTCATCTTATGCTATTTGAGAGTAAAGAAAGAAGCAGGAAGGGTGGACTATATTTGTGGGGAAGAAAAGGTTTCAGAGAGTAAATTCAGATCACTAATAGTTGCTGAGAAGAGCTGCTCTCTTTTCTGTTTTTAATCTTTTTATTCAGATGCATGCAAATCTTCAGTAATCAAAAGTGTGAACAGTTTGTGAAATCTCTGTAGCTGTGGAAGTTTTGTCTTGAGTAACAGCATTGACAGAACTGTCTTAACGATCCTCTTGCAAATAAAAGTTAACTTTTATATTTTCAACTGCTTTTAATAAAAAATCTTGGGAAATAAGCAATAGAAATGAAGAACTCTAAAAGGCAGATTTTGTCTATCTTAAAAAAAAATAATATAGGTCTGGAAAAGGTATTCTGGGTTATTGAGTTCTGACTTCTGCCTTGTCGTCAGAGGTTCCTTCAGTACTGCAGAATCTCTTATTTCTCTAAAACACACATAAAATGAACGAATAAATGATGACTGAGTAATCTCAATTATAAAGATATTTCTCCAAAGAGCAGCCCCATATACTACTTAAAACTGTGTAGGCTGTTTTAATGTTCTAGCATTTAGTTCAGTAAAGGATTTGGTCTGGGAAACTCAGTCTTACGCAGGCCAATGGAGACTGGTTGTACACCATGTCCCCTCTAAAGAACATATGAAGGAGGCAAAGAAAGATTTAGCAGGGATTTGGTAACTGGGAGTGAACTGAAATTGCAGGACTAGTATTGTTTTTATTATTTTACTGCTAAAAAGAGGTTTAGAAACTGAGAACCTAATGTGATATAAGCAGTGAGAAATCTCACTTATTTCAGTGAGAGTTACTTACAATTGCATCAGAGCTCTATCTGTTTATTTGGCTCTGTATTATTGACACTGACTTTCCTTGATCTCACTTCTCACACAGCAGAGAAAAATACAACTGGAAGGGAGGATACACTTCGTATTTCTAAGCAATTATGTGTATTTTGTTTTGTTATCCTTGGGAAGAGAAGAGGAAATATTGAGTAAGTTTTTCATATGAGTTGGTAAAATAAAAACAAAAAACCCCACAACCCAGAATTACTGATTGTAACAGAACAGTCATCATTTTTTAGAGCATTTAGGAACATTCATGGCTCTAAGCATGTGCTTCAATCCCATCACTACTTAAAAATAAGTAAATAAATACAAAGATCAGGCACAGCTGTAGCATCAGTGCTGTCAGGGAAGTGCATTATGCTCAGTTTCTGTTATTTTCAGTAGTTTTCACCTGAAATCCTTCCTGGGTTTTTGTTTACTTTTAGTGTGGTCTCTTCTGGGCTTGGTGTGTTGCTTAGGGCCATCCAGAGTGCAGTTTTCCTTTGATCTGTGTGCTGAAGCACAGGGGCTCTGCATTACCCAGCCTTATCTTTGTTAATTTCTGAACTTGAATTTGTATCCTTGGATATCTTAGAGGAAGATCACAGAGCTGAGCGCAGGTAGGGGGCACAGGGAATAGGAAAGACAGCTTGAATTCTGCCTAGAGAGCAGCAAAACGTGTTTGAAGCAGCCTCTTGCAAGTAGTAACTCCCTGTTTTCTTACCTTACCACGTGTTGCTTATTTAGCTTATAAACCTATCCTTTTGACAAATAAATGGTCATATGAAATTTGTTCGCAAAGGCTTATGTGAAGATGTAAAATATTTTCTCCACGTTACTTATCCTCTGCCAGAACAGTCTGCACTGATTAAATCAAATATCAAATATTCATATTGCGGTGAGGGGGTTCAAATGTACTTAACGTGGTAGTAACTCTGCTTTTGCCCAAATAACTTTTCAAAATTATTTTTGTAAGCAGCAGGATTAGGACCATCATGAAATTTTTCAGTATTCTTACAGCTGTAGTCCTTGTTTGTTAGCATAAAGCCACCGTATTAGATCTGAACTTTCTTCAACAGAGACTAAATTGGACCCAGTTCCAGTTATATCTCTAGTGAGCTAATCCCATCATAAAAGAAATAGTAAATCAAGTGAGGTATGACTATAATCAGCAATATGTTTAATAAATCAAAACAGCTACATTAATCCAGAGACATAAGTAAGGGGAAAAAAAAATCTTTTCTCCTCTAAAGTATTAAATTCGCAATATATGGCTTCTTATGCAAATCTGTAAACTGCTTAGTTCAGAGCTGTGTATGCTGGCATCAGAGATGTGGTCATCAGCTCTTTTCTGCTTTTATTCCTGTTCCCGTATAGAGCAATCTCCATTAGCATTATCACTCTGCATAACACTTTTTCACATCTATAATTTTGTATCCAGTTTCCTGGATTTGTGCCCTTCTTTGAAACATTGCTTTTCAAATCCTGTCCCGGATAGAAAGCACGTAAACTTTTCTTTTCAGTGATAATATTAATAAAACACATTGCTCAAACACTTCAATTTTTCCATTTCAAAATGTTTTTTATTGGAAATATAGCATGACCAAAACCAACCTCTAATTTCCCAAGAGAATTCGTTGAACCTTCAATGAACTGACAAAAACTTATACTTCCAGAGCAGAGTACGAAATCCATACACTGAAAATGGGAAGGATTTCACAAGAACCTTCTGTGAAAGCCACAACCTATCCATGCCAGCTGCAAAGATTCCCTGAAACTGATACAGAAGGTAGCTGGAACTTTTCAAGAGCAGGACTAAAGATGCTTGAAAACACTCACAGTATTAAATAACTGACTTTTAGTAAAATGTTGCACACTTAACCTTTCCTCAGCATCCTGTGTAGCAGCCGATACAAAACAAGCTGTCAAAATGTCAAAGAAGAAAAAACAAATATGAGAATTCTGTCTGAGTAGGTTTTAATTGCTTCTTCTGCTAATACCATTTGACATTCAGGATTTTTTTTTTTTTTAATTTCTTGTATAGTGAAATTTAGAGCAACAAATGCAATAATAATTCGATTCTGGTGTTATTCTAGCCAAACACTTGATTTTCATGAGACATCAGTCACGCAGTGTTTAGCTGCCTGCCTGTAGCGTGGGATACTGAGCAACAGTGGGTGTCGTGAATTTGGTGTGATTAATAGTGAACTGTTAATTACAAGAAGCTGCAACAATTGTGGATGTGTGTGACTTTTGCAAGTAGGCATTTCTGAAAACAGAGCAACTCCCAGCTGTAGGCTGAAGTATTGGAAAAATACCACTTTAGTGGCATCAGCTGTGCACAGGTGGAATGATCAGAGAGTTTGCTCTGGAAGTCCGTTCTTACACACAATGTATCATCAAACAATACACTGAAAAAATGTTATTTTGGTGGAGAAGGGGGTGATTTGATTGCAATACTAATCTATATTTTACATATTAACACACATATATAATTCTTTTTACATATCTGAAGAACTTGTACATGTGACTTCATGCATTTTCTCTCCTTTTCCACCCTTCTCACTGGGATATTTGGATGTGGCTCCCTCTCTGGTTAAGATCAGCAATGTTACCACTTGAAGACAGGGATGGCAGCTTACCCTTTCCATGACGGAACCAAAACAGATTTTCTAATAGGAACTGAAAGAATGTATGATGGCATTAAAGAAGACCTACTACAATTTCCTATTGTCAAGAAATTGGTTTTGCTTTTCCCTATCTTGAGTTATTTCCAGATGACCTACTCCTACAGCTTATGCAACAAGCTGATATACTAGGCAAGCCGAGGGGCAATGAGATCGTGCAGGAAAAGATGCAGTTTGATATTGCCATGTCTATAATTAACATACGTGGTGACACAGGTTACATTCACAGTTGTCATTGGAACCTGTGAAATTTCCCACTGGAAATTACCAGTTAGGAAATTACCTAATTTAGTGAGAAGTTTGCACAAAAATCAACAGTAAAGGCCACAAGATCCCATTAAATAATTACTGTTTCACAGTTAGTACTTTAGTCAATCTATAACTCTATCATTTTGGATGTGTGCGCTCAGACACACATTACATATGTTAAGTACAAGTATGAAGTCATTTTGGGTCATTTGTCTGATTCATTGCTAATGCTTTTATTTATTTCAGGACCTTTGAGACTGAGTATTTCTGTAAGAGCTCCTTCCTATTGAGTAGTGCATGAAGGAAATCAATCTCCATTTTTAGATTCTTGCTTTCATAAGCAATAATTAATCACGCTAAACTACTGATATAAAAATAGATGGTGTGTAAAATAACTTTTTAATTTCCCTGCAGACCTGTCTCTACTTTTCATGGAATTTAACTTAACCTTCTGTTAGTGGAAATTTCCTTTACAAACTGGTGTGGTCTCTTCCCCCACAATAATATCTTAGAGTTTTTGGTAAATTTTATAGGTTTTGCTGAGCACTCTCTCCTCTGAAGCACCTTCAGCCTTTATTATTATTATTATTATTATTATTATTATTATTATTATTATTATTATTATTATTACTATTTTATTCCTCCAGGGATGGACTCAGTCTGTTGCAAGACCCAATCCAATCCTCCTCAGTGGTGAAAATTCTCCATCTGAGTATGGTTTTTAGAATCCAGTTCACCAAGATCTTCAGGCTATGTTCTTGACCACAATAAAATTTCAAACATTGCTGCACTTCTGACTTTCAGTTTAACCCAGTATTAACACAGATGCCTCTGTATAATTCAGATCCATAACCACAATCTTTAATAATATTTAGAACTGGGTATTTTGGTCTCTGATCATCTGGCTGGATCGTGTTTGTCCAAAATGACTTTAAAGTTTGTATGAGGCTGTATTCCTTACAGGCATATGCCTCAGAAGTGTGAAATTTCTTCTCATTTCGATATTACCGACTCATACTGAAACACCTTTTCAGTATTTGGTAGTAGGTGATAAAAGGATCTCTCAAAGAACATCTCTCTCTCTTCACAAGCTGTACTTGGTAGTATGATTCCAGGAAACCCATCATCTCTCTTAAATTTCCGTCATTTACATTTCCATGAAGGACTGATGGGCAGCAATAAGCCAGTTGTCAGGCCCATAGTGTTTTCCATAGTTATATGGAAGTTGTACTACGAACCTTCCAGAAAGACAGGGACTTCCACCGGATGTTTTTATTTTTCCTTTGTCCAGTGTATAGGCAATATCTACATTTCTTATGTGTACATATACATAAAGGCATGTATATGTAAATATATATATACACACGGCTGGGACAACTGACCCCAACTGACCAAAGGTATATTCCATACCATATGGCATCATGCTCAATGTATAAACTAGGGGTAAAGTCAGCCAGGGAGTTGCTGCTCGGGGACTGGCTGGGCATCTATCAGCAGGTGGCAAAGGATTGCTTTATGCATCACTTGGTTTGTATATTTTTATTATTATTTTTATTTATTTGTTTGTTTGTTTGTTTGTTTGTTTGTTTATTTCTCCTCCGTTTTCTATCCTATTAAACTGTCTTTGTCTCAACCGAGGAATTTTACCTTTTTTTCTGACTCTCTCCCCCATCCTGCTGGAGGGTAGTGAGTGAGTGAGTGAATGGCCATGTGATGTTTAGCTGCCCGCTGAGTTAAACCACTGCAACTCACAAAGCATGATTATTTAATAATCACATTTTTGTCTGTAATGACTTGTCCTGAGTGTAAAAGGACGTCTGACGTAGGACTGTCTTTCTTACATTGGAGCTTTGACCATGCTCTGATGTTGCATGTTGAACCACAGGTTTTCAATTACTGCAATTATAGGTTCACTTCACTTAAAAATCTATTGCATAACATTTTCTACCTCATTGGTTATGCAGGATGTTTTTATTCATTTGATATAACGGTGTCATAAACTAACTTATAGAGCCATTAGGCTGAATTAAGGACTAATACTTTTTATTTACCTCATTTGTTGAAATGATGTTACCAATACAGATTTTTTGTGTGTGTGTGTGTTGTTAACAGCTGTAATGGTGTGCTCTATGACGTATACTGTAATAATATCACATGAGGTAGTCTCTGCATTTTGTACATAAAAATGAAAATGTTATTGATCACAAAATGCAATGCTGAAATCACAGTAATATTCAGCTTCATAAATAATACTAAGTTTGGGCTACACCAAGGCTTTCTCTGAAGGACTAGATAGAAAATTGCATTTCTCTTCTGTGTTTTCAGCTTTGTAAGGATCAGACAGAAACTTGACTTTCAGTATTGAAATACTGGGTACTTCAAGTAACAACAGGAAAAAATGTCATGGGAGTTACTTCCAGATGATAACTAACTCCCTGTAGCCAAGGAGCACAAGTCTGACTTGAGCCCACTCTCCGTTTCCTGTAGTGTATGGTGGTTCCCCACCGATTCTCTTCTGCTCCTGCATTCTGTTAGAAGTCACTAAATGGCTTTTACCATGTAGTATCTGAGAAGACAGAAGACATATATAATTCATCAAACCGTCCTTCTGAAAATGAATAAAACATATGCATCCAAGTATGCATCAAAAAGCTCCCTATTCTCTTGTAAAGCCAACAATTACTGCCTCTGAAGAGGTCTGTGTAGCCCTGTTGGATGGTGAAATTCCTATTTTGTATAATATTTTTTCGGCTAGAGATGAAACAACTCTCTTCTTTCACGTCTTCTTATTAAGATATAAAAGAATTCCATTAAATGGAACCTTTTTTTCTGTGGAGATTCTGTTTAGAGAACAGATGAGTAGAAAATACAGTGTACTCTACAAAAACACATTACGACTATATTTTTGTATGACAAATGAACACTATTGATTTTCCTATAGTGCCTTTCATAAAGATAATCCGCATATAGAAGGACTCAATTAAATGCTGAACAGAATAGAAAGGTTTAGAACTGTTATTTAAACTGACATATTTCACAGGAAATGCACTCAGAAAGCAGGTCAGGATTAACTGTATCCCCTCCCATCTACAAAGATTGATATGGAAGGCTTAAAAAATACGGGAAATGTAAAGAATCAGAACGAACAGTCAAGAGAGCTGATTGATAAGAAGTCAGTAAGTGAAACCATGATGACCCTTATGGTCTGAAAAAGGGCAATTTTTGTTTGGACTCAATGATGGAGAAGTTCAGAGGAAGAGAGAAAGAGTAATATGGTCTACCTTTCTGAAACTCTGAGAGGCTGTTTTAACCTGTTCCATCGCAAAAACACGGGAAAGATGATGGTAGGAAACATGAATATACTTCTGGTAAAGAAACATATTTTTGCTCTATTCAAATAAACTGTCGCAGGAGAAACAGAGACTACCAACCATTGTGTACTGTTACTAGTATAATCACTGAAAAGTATTTGTTAAGTTCATAAAGCAGATTCTATAATGGCTATCTGAAACACAGTGTCATCGCTTCAGCAATGCACTGGGTTTTTTTAGGGAGTGTGGCTGTTTTTAGGTATTGCTTTATGCCAATTTGCAACGGCTAAACCACTTAAGAGCTTCCTTTAGCTTTCCAGAAATAACTTAGATGCTTCGAAGTCTAGGATTCATTTCTACTTAGGATTTTGCTTAAGTCACTTCTGAAAGTGAAGCGCAGGTTGGCGTTCATCTTGCCAGGCTTCAACTGTGGAATTAAAAAAAAAAACCTATTTAGACTAATTTTACTTTTAGGACTCTTCTGTAATGAATACAGAGAGACACAGAGAGGGGCCTTTTTATCTCACTTGTTGTAATCCCCTTCCATCCCTGAGAACTCCTTCTCTCTGCTCCTACAGAACAATATTTTATAAAAGGGTTATTACTTCTGTCATGTTTTATATTAGTTATGTAATAATGCTTTATATGTGAGTCCAACAGTGTTCTCTGTGTGGTTTGAATTTTATAGGGACCTGAAGGCTCTGAAATCATGTAGATTTGTGAAGGGTTTCAACATTCAGTCTCTGGTGGACACTGGTGAAAATCACTGACCTTTTCGGTATTAAACTGCTACATTTAGAAAATGAGAGTGAAACACATCCCTGCTTCTGCACTTATATTATTGTCAAGAAATATGTATAACTTCAGGAGGAATATAAATCAACCACTAAGTGATGGGACTTAGTAAAGAGTTCATCTTAGTGGGAGAATTTTCCAATGTTGAGAACTGCTCGTTTTTTTGGCATGTTCACCTGACACACTCAACTGAGGAAACCTCGAAAGAGACTTTCATCTGACCTGGTATGTGAGGCGATGGCTATGCCTCCTATAATTATTTTATAATAACCACTAAAGTTTTCATGTACGTTACATAACCCTCTTTTGATAATTTGCTCTGCTTAGGATGCGATCCCATCAATATTTCTAACCTGCTCATAAATAATTCCACTTTTGTCTCTTCCCATTAGCATAAAATGTTTCAAAAATTTGCAAGTGTAGTTAAGTGCTAATGTTCTAACTTCAATTACAGTTTTTAGGAAGCATTTTGTATGTTTTTTTTCCTCATGCCCTTACAATCTTGCTTACACACAGTTATATGTATTGAGTAATTGTCTGGAATCAGTTGGATTATGTACTAGAAAGCAAGACAGTCTTGATTCTTTAAAATTTTCATTAGGTTACTTTCTGATTGTAAATGACTTCTGGAAGACTGAGCACTATAATACATACCATCCTATTGTTTTTTCACACAGCTCAAGAAAAGCCCATTTAAGTGTTAGTAAAAGATACACAGACAATAGCTATAAGTTACTGAGAAGCAATTTGAAGTTAATGATTGGAATAAATTCACTGATGCAAAATAGAGGAATTCAGATGTAATTCTGTTGCAAACTTGACCCCCACTATGTCTCCAAAATCTCCAAAATTAGAGACTATGGGGCTTTATGGCAAAACTTTTCCAGTAAAAGTTGGCACTTGAAAAAATCTCCAGTTTAACTGGAAAATTTGCAGTCCCTGAATAGATACGACTTTAGTAGCAGGACTATAATCCTGCTTGTCAATATTTCCAACTGTTCAGCAGATACCAAAATTAAAACAAAGCAGTGTTAAAGAAAGAAAACACATCCCAATTTCCACATTCATTTTGTCTTAGCTCCCTACCAGGAGCAGATGTGCCAGTAATGGCAGTGTTTCCTACATGATAATAAGTATTAGTAGCTCATAATGAGCTAAATGCTATTGCCAAAGAGTTGTCATATAATTTTTTTTTTCCCCAATCATTTCACTTATTCAAAGTGAATGGTGTAGTTTAGCCAGATCCAGAGCTTACTTGAACGGCAGAAGAGTTTGCTCTGCCCAGTCTCTCTCCTGTAATGTTACCAGATGTGATGTGTGTGCTCACTACAGCCAATCTTCAAATGTCCACAGCTTTTGGAGAGTGTCGGTATATTGTGCACACAGAGACTCTATTGCATGAGATGTCACATGCAGAAAGGACGTGGCTGTCATCTCCTATTTTGCCCCGGGGAAAGCAAACAACCTGAAAATGGGCTGAAACTACCATGTGAGATGCTTTTGTCAGAACAAGTCATCACTGCCCATGCCAGGTTGCAGAAGGCTTCTAGACATGATCGCTTCTTCTCTCAGCAGCCACTTTTTCATCCGTCATCATTCCTTGACATTGAGAGGCATGTTTCTGCTCTGTGCCTGGGTATAGATGGACAAATATTAATGTGAATTGGAGATACCAGTCCGAAATATGAAGCCCAGGAAAAAAAAGCTTCAAGGAATAAACTCTAGGAAAGGGTTCTTACAGGTTGAGAGCATCTCCCTAAAGGACTTTTAGGAAAAAAGGTGGGGACAGCCTCTTTGTCACACACGTTATCTCAGCAGGAATTCATACTATAGAGCATTTAAAATAAGGGTGAACCTCAAACAGAATCTCAGAACTGGACTGCTCAAAAGAAATGCTTTTCTACATTATTAGAAGGTGTGCCAACCTGGAAAATGTAAAAAGTCAGTTGCCTTGTCTGATAATTCTCGGGTATTGCTTTCTTTTCATAAATAGGAAGGAATATTTGCTTTATATCTGACTACAATCTCAAGTGATAATATTTATTGCTGATTATTTTTCTCCTTAGAGTTGGCAAAAAGGATAAGTATAAATACTTTAGGTATCATTTTTATTATTATTTTATAAATGATGTTCTGGTTCATTCTGTTATGAAACTTTTCTTGGGAAAAATTAATATCATTCGTAATATATTATCTATTACTATTAAAAATATTTAGTTATAAAAAACACTTTTTCTTCAGTTGAAGAGACAAACAAGAATTTTTATTTGAGGTACTAACAGTTCTTTGGTAAAATCTGAAGTTTCATGGCCTCTTTTTCCATTTATGAGTATTTAATATGAAGGCAAAGGGAGTACTTCGCTGGTAATGGATTTTAACTTTTATTAAACATATAACCCCCATTTTACTAAGCAAACCACATTCTCTATAATCTCATTCACCTAATTGTTTTCAGTTTGCTTTCCTCTGACATGATGTAATCAAAAAGATAATGGAGTTAACGAAAATATTTTCCTTTCCTTTGACTTAGCATGAAAGCCTAAACTATTAAAATATAGTGGTTTTACTATGTTATATTCTGCAAGATCTGAACTTCTTTCTCTGTGTTTGAAATGACTGTAGAAATCAAGATCCTCATCATGCAACCTGTGATTAATTGTAATTGGACTGGTATTTAAAATCTAGGCCCTATGGCACTCATAAGCTCACTTTAAATGTACAAGTAGGTGTTCAGAACATCCAGCCTAGATATACAGTATTTCCATTTACAAACTATTCCATTTGTAACAATTGACTACCTGTGTCTTTTACTTTCAGTTGTCATCGACATTAATCAATACGTACAGTGGAGCAATTTCAACAGGACCACAGCCCCATGGAATCAATGGGACCATGACTTGACTCTGCACTTTCTTGGATGAAGGGAGGCATAGCTGATAGCATGAAGAGTAAATAAGAATAGTAACTTATTCATTCATGTGCTTTTTTATTTTTCAGTGTGCAAAGATGAGATTTAAAATTTTAGTTGAAAGCAAATGCTATTTACAATTGTTCAGTCACAGTGACTGTCCCTGTGTTATGTGCACTGTGTTGGTGATGATCAGATGATGTTGAGTTAAAAACATCCAGAGAAACATGAACTTCCTGCCTATGCCAATACTATTATTGTTAAGTAAACTTCTAATATGATGTATATAGGTAATGTGATTGTAATTGTATTTCTACAAGTTCTCAGTGAACTCCATTGTACATGATAGGAATTTAGCTGCATATTCTAGTCAGTTTTATCAGCTGCAGTTACCACAGATGATGTCACAGTCATGATATGTTTGATGACATAACGAAACATCAGGAAACTGCTCTCTCTGCTCTGAGCCCTCACCAGGGAACCAGATGCTTTATGGGCACTATTTTCAAAGCTGCTTTCTGTCTATAATTAAAATGTTTTCCTTTACATCTTTCACATATTGAACAACCACCTCTCATAACTTCCCATCACAAGTACAGAATTGGTTTATTTGTTTTTGAATATCAAGGGCATGAGTCATTTTTAAAACCTTGGTCTTGTCCATTGGGAACAATCACACCATTCTCCTAAATTTTCTAATTTAGCCAGCAGAGCTAATCCTGGGAGCAAGGTTTAGGTTCAGCCATTTAGATTTTGTACCTTTTTTTCCCTGAGGTGTAGAAGTTAGGGCTCAGTCCTGTAGAGATGCAAAGCCTTATTGATTCTACAATATAAACTGCATTTTGATGCCAGAACAACACAGAAAACATTGCAAAGACCTATAAAACATACTTGAAGAGTTCTACATAATGGAAAAAACCTAAGTTCATTAGTGGAATATGAAGAAACTTTTGTTAGTTTGTACCAAGAGAACTTTCATACTTACTTTCATATTGTGTCATCAGAGCATTTTATGTAAATTATTTCTTTCAAGCACTGGTGCTCTATTTTTCCAAAAACTTATTTTCTTCTTTTAAATACAGCCTATATAGCAAGGCTAGGAATTAAATTAGTCTGTGCCTGTAGACTGTATAACGTATTTTTCTTTTGTTAGACTGACTTTTAGATTGTTATCTTATTCACCTTCAAATATTTATTTAAATGGTGAATAAAACTGGACAAGGTAAAGAACATAATTTGACATCTGATCCTCAAAAAGGTATGGAAGGAAGAGAAACATGTTAGTAGTGTACTAGCATTTACAGTTTATTAATTATATAAAATATATTTAAGAATTTTGCACCAGTATCCTACTTCTAGAGAAGTATGGTTCCTCTTCTCTTAAGAAACCAGTTTAAAAATTGTCCATTTTTCTGGATAGAAATTAATGCCATTTTAAGTTGGGGCAGTTTGATCTATGTAGTTTTATTGAGAATCCACTAGATGGCACAGGAAAAGGAACCTCAATTGAACTTTGTGGATGGTGATATTTCCAGTTTGCTGGCTTATTTAGTCAAAAAGTCTTGTTTTGAGGCAAAAATTTTATTCCTTGTGATATTAAAACACTTAAAAATCAATTAAGCATTTTCTCCATTCCTATAATTTCTGAGAGGCAAACAGTGGTAGTGTCCCAAAATCTGTGTCTCTTTCCCTAACCTTTTCACAATGTCTTTTTGTTTGTTTGTTTTAACTTGAATAATTTAAAGGAATTTCTCATCACCAACATAATCCTGACCAAATACAGCATTTAAATGTGTCCCTAGCTTTAAGTCTCCAGTGTGAAGCTGATCATTGAACTGTGGACCCAAATGTAAATTCTTTTGTGTAAGAAGCCAGTAAATATTCTCTCAGGTTTAAGTCATAGATAATGGTCAGAAAAAGGCTATGGCAGGCTCTGCACACTCGTTAACACTTGAGATTATTGTATGAACTTCAAGACAGAGGCAAAGTATTAATACTGAACTGGCATCCTTCCAATGTAAGTATGAAAAAGTCTTAACAAAATTCTCTCTTGAAACACTCCTATTGATTTTCCATCATTGTATTCAGTGAGTTCAGGAAGAAGTGCAAGTGAATAAAATTACTACTCTTTTTTTTTCTTCTTCACTGTTAATAACTCTTCTAACAAGTTGGGTTTGGTTTGGCTTTTTTCTTTTTGGCTAGAGCAAAGGAAGGTTTATGAAATTGGATTGCAGTGAGCTAAATAAGTACAGTAGCCTGAGGAAGATACTAATTTTTAACATATCAGTTTATCCCTATAGAAGTAAAATTTAATTGTTTCCAGGTTCGTTCTACATAATTTCTATTAAAGCTAAAAGAGGGTCAAGATTTAAACGCTTCATTTGAGGTTCAGCTGTAATTAATGAAGAATACTGTACTTGTGACCACTTCTTGGGGTCATTACTCAAAGCTTGATCTCCCTAACCCTAAAGTCAAGCAAAACTTCCTGTTGAGTTTACATGAAATACTATCAAATGTCAACACTTAGACAAAATTGCATTGAATTCAAAGGGACAGTATTGTCCATTCAGGCCACGTCTATGTTAGCAAGTCAAGAATCACAGTAGGAGATCTACAGAGCAAAATAGTTAGTGATGATGCCTCAAAATCAACTGACTATATTTTTTGGTGGGGGTCTTTTCTGAAGAGTAGCTCCAGTTTGGTTCTCTGTACATCAGGGCTTTTGGCATCTAGAGTGTAGAGATGAGTTCTGTGCCACATTCTCCACTTCTTTAATTTTCAGTGAGGTTCAAGAAGTCCCTAAAGTGGATAAACACCCAGTAAGTGGGAACAAACAGAAGATTTGCTTCAGAAGCGCACTCTAGACCTGAACTAAAATGCTGGTGTGAATGCACTCATGGATTTTGCACTTCATGTTTGGTGTAGCTGTGAGGACTTTATTTATTGTGAGGACATTATTTATTGATTGTATTTGGTAAGTATGAACAAACCCAACAGCAGGTGTGGATGAGTCACGTAGCATGTGTGTATATGTATGTATGTATGTATGTATGTATATGAGAGCTGCTGCCCCCAATTTTTTAAAACCTAAACTACCAAGGGAAATGGCAGGTAGAGGATGTGAGAGGGTTGCCTTGCAGAATCAGTGCCAAACTTTGGAAACCAACCTGGTTTTGTGGTGTTTGTCTCAAAGTAAATATGTGTACATTATACTGGCTTCAATTAAAGCGTGTTCTACCTACATATTTGGAGAGTCTTCCTCCTACTCTTACCTTAAGCCTGTCATGGGTGGAGTGACAGCATGAAATCAAAAACCTACTCAGTTCTGTTAGGCATGTAACAGAATAACAGCTGTTGCTGTGTCATGAACTCTTTTAGATAAAACGCCGAATTTAGGCTGAATTTTAGTCCTTAAAGCAGGAAAGCACGCAACAAGATAAACTGAAAGCAGGAAAATAGGCCCACAGCAATAACAGATAGACCTGTCATCTGAGTGGTTATATTACAGCACACACCAAGTAGGAAAATTGGTTTCTATTATTTTTTGATTGTTAGTTCCATGTAGAAAAACATGTCCTGAGATAATCAGGACACTGAAAAATATTTTACTATAAAAATAAATTGTAAAGAATTATTACCAGGTGTTTCATCAGAAAAATGTGTAAATACATTCTCTTCTCAAACGACAGGAGTTGTGCAAGTGGACAAATCTATATTTATTTATCTCCAGCTAAAAATTTATTTATCTCCAGCTAAAAAATACACTAAGAACTTCCTTTTTCACCTCTCTCTACCTACCATTAGAGAAAACTGAAGCGCTCCTACTGAGATGGTTTTTTTTTTCTGAGGCAACGGGGGGATTCATTATTGGATTTGGTTCATAATTATGATAAGAAACATGTTAAAATGTCAAATCATGACATAAATAATTAGGATAGTTTTTTTCTTCCAGTTTTGCTAAACAAAATTATTTCAAAATGATTCTGATACAAATTCTCAGAAAAAATAATATTTCTAGTCTTAAGAAGCCATTTAACAAAGATAATGGGCTGATATCTGCTTTCGTTTTACCTTGCCATTTTTCTATAACTCTGGTAAAATCAGAATACTTCCCATCTTAATTTTGAAACTTGATTTTTAAATGTAGTTATAAGAAAATTAGGAAAATTGTTTCAAAGGTTAATATTCCTCGTTGAAAAAAGATTGCACCGAAATTTTTAAACTTAATTAGTTTAGTATTTGCATTAAATGTTGGATCATACTACATCTTTCTGTCAATTTAAGGTGATATTTTCAGAAGTGTCTACTCCAAGTAGTTAACTGTGAACATTTGTGAAAAACTGTGATTGCCACTTCTCTTATGTAAACGTGTTCCTTCAGAAACTAATGGCATATGGAAAGTACCTTGCTGCTGTGTGTATGACCAAGTATATTAAGTCTATTTTTTATGCTGACAAAACAGCGAACCCTGTGTGGATACCATCATAATAGTTTTGCACTAGTTTCATTATATCAAAAACAATTAAAGCAGAGTTAAAAAAATAAATGTCTTCCTCCTTATGTGACATTGATTTTTATTCTGTGAGTTTTTTGGAAACTTTTAAGAATGCTGTTTTAGAGGAATATTTAATCTATTGTCTGATTTCCACTTCTATTAGATGCTTGCTGAGTACCGGGGCCCTTGAAAATCATATTTATCATTTCCTAATTCTGTGTTTCTTTTTCTTTCAATCTTTCATCACCAGTAGTTATCAGCATGTGCTTAATAAAGTGTCCTCAGAATTTTTCTCTTTTCGTATAAAGAAAGAAAAAAGAATAACTTAACTGTCTCGTAAATGGATTATGTTGTTTCCCTAAATAGCACCTAAGTTTTAGCTTTATTCTAGCTTAAATGTTTTTCACAGCATTAGTATTTTCAGTTTTCTACTGCAGCTGTTAATAGCCTTTCATTTCTGAGGTTTTCCTGTGTAATATTGCAACTATATTTGTAAATTATTTGTATTATTTTAGAAAGGGTGTTCTGAATATTTGTTAAAGATATCTGAAAACTTTGCTAGAAAGCGAGTTGACAGGGCATAGGAAACTTTCAAAAAGGAAAATGTGAACATACAGGAAACATTATGAGCATTTTTAAGATTTCCCGAAGTGTTGCCACTTTGCAACTTCAAGATGAAAGCAGGGTTTGGTGGATTTGATTGGTGGATCTGGAGACCTGAGCACATTTCCGAGAGCCTTAGCAACACAGCACGGTGGATTTTCATCGCTAATATTCATATATGTCGTAGTTTGCATATAGACATTCTACAATATACCACGCAGAGACGGTTACTTTAAGAAACACCACGTTATCAAGAGCGTATTTTGATCGCTTGCTATAAATTAGTTAAAACACTGCTCCTGAAGTATATAGTAAAGCTCCCACCGACTTCACAAGACCACTTTTCTTCTTTCTTTGGACTGCAAAGCTTAGCACAAAGTCAATAGTATTAGGACACAGAGTAGAGAATTGTGCTTCTGTAATATTCTCTTTACAGGAGTAGAGATCTTACCTGCATCCCTACAGTGTTTTGATTTTTTTTTCTCCCCTCACTCTGCTCAATGTCAGGACTCAATTCATGTCAAAAGCAGTAAAACTATCCTTTTAATTGAGTAAAACTGTTTTGTTTCTAGATAAAGAGCTCAGTAGCCCCCTGTGTTACCATAGTTGTTAGTAACTACTGTAAAAAACTACTGTTTTAATCAGGTGATTCTGGGTAATTTTCTAATGATTTGGTGGTTTAATTTTTATGGTAACATCCAGCTCCAGAGAGGACAAATAATTCCTGTGATAAATGCAGAAGATTTCTGACAGACTTAGGCTAAGAACTCCGTTTTGATAGAATACAAAACTGCAAGGCACTAATCAGTCTACTTATCACTCTGAGTGTGTAGACAATTGCCTAATTGCTGTAAATGAATACTTCTGGCCATTTGTCTCTGACTTCCAAAAATGATACATTAGGCTTAGAGATGAAAATACTGTCTTATTAAGGAGACATTTTACTTATGAGGTTAAGTAAAATAAAATGTAAATGTTAAAATTAAAAATATAAGTATCTTGTGTATAACCGGATCTGATATCTAATGACAAGAAGCACTTCTCTGTGATAAAGCCATTTGCCATAGGAGCTCATAAAAAGAATAAAAATACCTACCAACAGGTAAAAACATACACTCCATACACTGAAGCATACCTGACCCCCTTCTCTGACATATATTCCCATTAAGGAAATCTGTAGACATGATGTCTCCAGCATCAGTCCAGTTTTTGGCAGAGTCCCTAGAGAAAGAGAGATGGTCTATGGTCGGAATTCATTCATTTTGTGTCCTTTGAGCGGTGCAAAGTAGGCACATAAAATGATACATCCTTTGCTTAACACAAAGCTGGAGAGCAGCTGTTAAAACACTTCTTCCCTTTTCTATAATTTGGGCACCTGAATTTGCTCTGACATTTCAAAAGCCAATCAGCCATGATAAAAAACAATGTCGATTCTCTGTTTATGTCATTTTTAATGAAGTAATGGAAATAGAATTCCTATAGAAATTCATAGAGTTCGTATCACTGTATCTCAGTGAGAGTTGGATTGCGTGCCTGGCTGTTTTAGTAATGAGAATCACTACTTCCTTATGAAAACTACAGCATGTTCTTAAAAAAAAAAAAACAAAAAAACCAAAAAACCCGCAGTTCCAGGTAATTGAGTGTAAGAGAACCTTTTCCTGAATGAGAAATGCATAAGCTTTGTCAGAATACAAAATCTCTCTGTGCCTTGTCATGCCGCAGAGCATATGAGTTTTGGTATCAGTTTCTCTGCGAAATCACCGCACAACCTACAATTGAGAGTAATTATAAACTCTACATTTCTTTTGTTATTTTAGCATGTTATTCATTTTAAGGAAAGAAGGACAGGAAAATAGAAGGAGGATGAATATAAATAGTTATTGTGAGTAGAAAATTTGAAATGCAACATTGTGAGAAGCAGGCATACTAAAGATATTACTCTAAATTTCTATGTCCACGTCAATTTCCTACTTTCATGCTCAATAAGAAAAGATCATACGTGCTCAGTTTCCTGCTTATGTTAATATAGTTATTCTTTTGCTTAGTTATCTATCCTGGAATTTTCACAATAACTAATGATTTGGTTTTGGCAATCATAGTTGTTTTTAAATACATACAATTTCTGTAAACTGCTTATTTTTTAGTGACTATCAAAATCCCCACCCACAGAAATCTGTTGTTGTGTTATTAAACTGGTATTTGGGGTGATGTTTATTCTTCACCTTGCTGTCCATCAAACAGACAAAAAAAAAGCCCAAATGGATCAACACGTGGTCCATCTAGTCCAGTGGTACGTCTACAGCAATGGAAACAGCAGATGCTCTCTAGACAGAGGACGTTTAGCACGCAAGCAAGGCCATTTTATGTGGTCCATTCCTCTCATGCTTTCACAGCGTTCACAATTCTACTTTGGACATCCCTACCCAGTTTTTGTAATATCCATTTTGGAGCCTATTGCCCAAGAATTTGTTTAGTCCCTTTTTCAGTTCCCTGACACTGTCTATTTCTGTATCCTTCTGTGACATTAAGATCCAGAAATTCACTACTTGCTGGTAAAATACTCATACTTCTGTCTATCTTAAACCAAAATAAATAACTGAGCACATGCTAGCATGACATGCTATATGTTTTTCAGGAAAGAAGCTCATGCTTCTGTTGAGAACTAGAGATTTTTAATCCCTTTGATTTTATAGTCCGTTGCACCATGCCAGAGGTCACTAGTTTCTTATTGTCAGTATAAAGACAACAACAGGCTCAAGACGTCACATCATCTATGTTGAAAATCCCGCAGACTTTGCATGAATTTATAATAATATGTTAAGTGGTCTTGAGGGGATTCTTTTGTGTCATTAACGTTTCCTCCATTTACTCTCAAGTTAGGGAAATCAGCCTACCTGTCTTGCTTTGACCCTTGGGAATTCACTGTGTCTCACTTTAGATTCTGAAATTCTTAAAATTAGGACCATAAATTCTTCAATTTGGGACCTTAAGTTCTTCTTAGGTCCTCACATTCTTAAAATCTTAGCCTTTGGCTTTTAAGAAAGCCGTGGGACTGGGAGTTGACCTTATAATGTATTGATTCTGTCTGGTTTAGTTATCGCAGCAGTAGTAGCAGTGCTGGATCAGAAATCATGTTACAGAAACTCTGCAGAGGTGGTATTTCAACTCAGGGTAATATAATTGTATTTATGGTTGGAAAATAGCAAGAAAACCCAGCAGCATTCATTGTAGTTATTATATAACCAAGTATATCTAATTACATTAACACAACTGCATTTTGATCAGCAAATACCTGCACTCTGTAGGATCAAACGCAGGTAATTCAGAAATTCACAGCATTTTTGCTCTTAATTTCAATAGGAAGTGCATTTATTCCAAAACATGTTTGCTGCATGAGATAACGAAAATCTTGAAACCGGTTTATTGTAACAAATCTTTTGTGTCCAATAGAAATGTTTGCTCCTGACGTTTTTCACCTACGTTCTTACACAGACACACAGAAGACCCACTACTGCTGCAACAGCAGTGAATTTGGTCCCAGACAATAAAGATTTTGACCTGGTAGTGCATTCTCATTGAGGAAAAATTAGTGAATCTCTATTAAATAGCTAAGATCTTGATTGTTTTCTTCTAGGTGAAGACGTAATTTTAATAGTTCCACTGGGTTAAGCTGGGTCTTTTGGCTTTTACCTGAATGCATGTTATAGTTTATAACTATACAGAATATAGCTTAGCAGTGTTCTCATCCTGGGTTACTCTACACCTATGCGCTGCATGAACATTACTATAGGCCATGTTGTTTCTTAATTTGTAAATAAACCATGGAAATTTGTCACCGTTATGAGAAGCAGTGCTTCACTGCAGGCAGCACAGCAGTGGTGCAAACTGCATCTCTCCCATTTTCCAGAGCTCTGAAATCCTCACAGAGACAAAGATGTCTCCCCAGGAGCAGGAGAATTCACCTCTGAGTGACACAGGATGCTTAAGTATGTCATTAGCTGATTTCACTTCAGTAGATCTGAGCAAGTTACTGTGACTCTTCAGGTGTTTAAAGTTAAATAAGTGTTAAGTACTTAGTAGCTTCAGGACTAAAGTGCTAATTGAGCTCCTAATCCTTCTGCTTATCCCAGCATTGGAAATGATGTGTGCTTGGAAGGGCACACCCAGGCCTGGAGATTTAAATGATATATCGAAGTCAGCCAACAGATTTTTCCCTCCTTGCATTCACCGAGATGTTGTTCCTAGTTTCAGTAAAATAATACACCAGATTATCCCCTGAGGAACTGGGGATGTGCCATGAGGTAACGTTCTTGTTACGGAAAGGCAGGCAAGGAAGGGGGTGAGCACCCTCTGTGCTGGATTGCTCTTTGAACTGCTTCTTAGGTGACCGTTCCTGCTGCTAGTTTGCTGATCCTACCCATCTCTGCTGTGACTGCTCCCCTGGAAGCAGCATTTTCTGTCCTTGGTGATGGGACACGTTACTTCCGAGGCGGGTGCCAGAAAATCAGCACCAAGCATGTGGCAAGGATGCCTCAGCAGCCCAGTGCATAGCAGCCAGGCTGACAGAAAAAAAACGCCTTCAATATACTACTGTAATAGCAATATTTAACAGGTGGTGGACACTAACTGATACCATCCTAACTGCATAATCTCTGATGTTATTTTAAAGTATATTCTCATATGTTAAAATACAACAATACAATTCCAGCTTTCTTCTGCTGCCAGGGCTGCTGGGCTGCCCGCCATGATGAGGAAGGAGCCGTGGCCCCTGGGCTGCCAGGGTTGCAATCAGTGATTTTCCTCATTAGGGCTGCAATCAGTGATTTGCCTCGTTAGGGTTGAGAGATTGGCAAGAGGGGCATTTACTGAGGTGGGGGCTGCTGGAGGTCTGGTTTTGAGCCCTATGGCAGGGCAAGGCCCTGGGCTGCAGGTGAGACCTTCTTAGTCAGTGCTGCAGCTAACACCACACCTGCAGCACGTTACCCCATCAGCTTTTAATGGCAGACAGGAGGTCTCTTCTTGTTTGCTAGCCAAACCCGAGAGCTTTTGGTGAGAGAGCATGTGGAGCACGGCTGTAATCCTCTGTGGAACCTCTCCATTTTTGCTGCCTCCCATCCGCACTGGGGCCCAGGAAGAGCGTGAGCGGGAAGTGATTTGAAGGTGCGTAAGAAATTTCGCTGTGTTTCTGAAATGCAACTGGGAAGGGTAGGAATAAGCAATAGAGAAGTTGTTTTGTAATTAACAAAAATGTGTGAGTCAGACACTGTGGCCATCTTCTTAAGAGCAAAAAGAAAGGTCTCTTTCTGAGACTGAGCAGCATGAAGAGCTGTGGTGGTTTTGCTATCTCCAGTGTGTGAGGCCTTCCCTTGAGGACAGAAAGTATTTTCCTGTGGTTTTTCCTTCGTATATAGTCTGGGAAAATAGCCTGCCACACAGAGTTTCTTAAAACCTGTGTAAAATGTGCATATGTGGCTCAGAAGTGTTTTTGTTGAGCAGGAGAGTGGAGTTAGTAAGAAGAGATGTATTCGAACTCTTGTTAATGTCCTTAAAGAAAGCAGTAAGAGTTAGTCACATTGTGTGAATTGTACTCTCCTCAGAAGCTAAGTGTCGTTAGCTTAGAAACCGAAGGATTTTTCATAAAAGTACCTGGTTGCTGCTGTTCTCTCAGAGCTACAACTGTGTTGCATTGGGAACAAGCCAGGTAGTGCTTCCTTCTTGGTGGTGATGTGTTTACTTTGTGTTTTTCTTCAAGAAACAAAAACATTCTACAGCTCCTACAAGTGGAGAGAGAAGCGCTAGTTCAGGGTGTTGAAAATTTTAGCGTGAAAGTAGTTCAAAACCATCCACACTCACCTCTGTAAGAATATAAAAACTTTAATGTGGTTTGGTGTAGATAAGGAACAGTACTGAATGGAAGAAAAATGCTTGTGACTAGGATAGCACATGCACATTTATCCTGACTCTTCACTTGCTTGGGCACCATTCCAGATTAAGTGGGTGGAATTAAGCTGCTGTTTAAATTTGAAGAGAGTTTCATGCATTTATAGGAAAAGCAATGAGTGTGTGAACTACGTGTTGAAGCATCATTTATAAATAATGTACGTTTCCCATCAGCAGCTGTCTTTAGGAGTCAAAAACACCAGCAAAACCTGAACAATAGTGATGGATTTTGAACTGTGACAAAATAACTGGTATTTAATTAATTTTTCACTTCTGAACATCTTTAGTACTTGAGTAAGACCTCATGCAGTATACTTCATAGTGAAAGGAAGCTGAATTCAGCTTGTTACACTCAGATATTCAGTCAGGTTTTATATTTGGCGGGAAGGAAACTCGGAAATTTAGCTAATGCAGAGGTAAATGTGGACAAAAATCTGCCAGCATAGTCGCTGTTGCCAGTGTACAGAAACCAAGCTACAAAAATGTTGTGATATTTCGAAAGGAAGAATGCACTAGGAAGTAGATTAAGAGTAGCCCACTCCTATAGCTAGCTGTCAGGTAAAAGGAGTTAGCAAATATAAAAATCTGGGTCAATTTGTAATACCTTGCTGTAATTCCACCTAAGATTAAGAAACTCACTTTTTTAATATCAGCTGCAACAGCGAGCTCTTGAAGTTTTGCTGAAACGCTTGCTGCAGTTTTTCCCCAGGTTTTTCTTGTGCTTTGCAGCATGTATCAGTACAACATACTACAGGCTATCCTGACTTTGGAGGGAGTAAATGAAGTAGATGGTTCAAGATGGAAAATCTTTTTTTTTTTTTTTTTTAGAAGACAAAACAGTTCTTCTGCCCCACTCCTCAAAAATAACCCTATTTAACTGTAGTGGAAAATAGAGAGTTGTATTGTCACAGATTATTGCAATTTCTTGTTAGAGTCCAGTGTTCAAATATTCTGACATTATAATGCATAACATAAAGAAACAAAACAAAATGTGTACATGCAATGCCATACTTAATTTATGTGAATGAACATACAACCCCATTGGTTCTGTCCACAAGCAGACTGCAGTGCGGAACACTTAAGGTTTGCTGCAGTAGAAGAAAAAATAATATTAAGAAATTGTGTGTGATTTTTTTGCTAAGTGAGCTACACAAACAACATGTGCTCTGGGACTTCCTTGTATTAAAATAATTGCTTTGCGCTTATGTGGTACTTGCACCTAAATTTCCAAGTTCTCAATAATAGAGAAGAAAAAGATTTAGTGCAATCTAACAACTAAAGAAATAACACCAATGAAGAAATCCTTTTATCAACTCCTCCTACACGCAATAAATAAAGGCTTTGAAAGCAAGCAACTCTGTAAAGCAGTCCTGGCTGAATGGGCCACTACTGCTTCTCTTGAAGATATCCTACAGGTAAAGCTGATTTACAGTGTGCCCTAAATAAAGCTTAATTGCCTCAGCTACAGTTCAGTCCTGTTTTGGATAGAAAACACCTGATGTGTGTATTCCTAGTGTAGGTTGCTTATTAGCTGGATGGATGTCTGGGAAAGGTGGTTTTGCCTCTTGTCATCTGGCAAGCTGGGTCACCTGTTCTGTGCCTGTTTTTTGCCTCTCTACTTTTAATGTGTACTGTTAACAGAAAATCTGTGTATAAAAGAGTCACCACAGGCTTCTTGTGTCTTTCTCTGTATCTCAAATTAGATTTTTGCCCCAGTCTTTTTAGATTTGTCAGCACCACTGGAAAATGTGAGCCAACAAAGGGCAGGAGAGGTTGAAAGAATTGCTGCTTAAGTTCTCTACAGAAGGGAGACAGAAAGTCTGTTGTTATTTTTACTTCCCAATGGAGAAAGAAACACTTTAAATGTACTTTTCTTTTAAAGTTATGACAGAAGCGGGTTAGTATCTGTAACAGTGGTGACCTAAAGCAACGTGAGGAAGGCAGGATTCAGTGGGTTACATGGATTTTTTTT
The DNA here is from genome assembly GCA_013399365.1 of Pampusana beccarii. Lineage (NCBI taxonomy): Eukaryota > Metazoa > Chordata > Aves > Columbiformes > Columbidae > Pampusana > Pampusana beccarii. The sequence goes on along the minus strand of VWYH01000783.1, from coordinate 512,350 downwards.
TTTTTTTTAGTCCTCTGTGTTTTAGTATGGTTAATTTTTAAAGAGCACAGGTTGCAGAATGTGACAAGCGTGAAACAGCCCTCGGAGTCGTTTCAGCTGGTTTTAAAGGTAACTCAAGTCTGAACATGTGAATATTATTTAACAGTGGCCCCAAGTAGAGGATGGTGCAGAGACATAACCCAGAGGTCACAAGCAAGGCAGTTCCGAAGTGAAGCTGTGTCACAGAATGTTCAGAAAGACAGTCCTGGAGGCTTAAATTCTCTAGTGCTTGTCCATAACTGTGACCTCTGAAAGGAACTGTGTGTGATAGCACCATGGTAGATGGGCTGTAGCCATTCAGTGAAGCACTTCTGCATCTACGAGAGAGAACATCAAAGAGTTTCTTGTAGCTTTCAAGGTTTTTTGTAGAGCAGATGTGAATTTTCACACAGCCTGTTCAGTTTAGTAACCCCAGCACATCTTTCACCTAATCATGCCTTGACTGGCTTTTAGCTCCGCTCAGCTAATTTAAACTGCCACTGTTTAAGGGCACAGCCTTGGAGTCTCCATTAAATAAGGCGGCTGCTGGCTGAGGATCTAGAGCTAGCAGATATGTTATCCTAATTAGCAAGTGAGCAAATTTATAAAATCCAATCAACTCCACTGCATCCGCTATTGCAGATGATGAACTTACTGTAAACAAATAAGATTTTAGCAAATTGCTGTAGGTAGAAAAGGCATCAGTGTGTGTGGGCTGTGTGCATATATACATGTACATAATAATTTTTTGGGGGTGTGAGCTGTTCATGTGTGATGATTCCACTTGCTCCATGGCCACTAGTTGATACTTATAATACACCATGTTGAATCTTTAAAAA